>JAULBS010105996.1:0-15550 GCA_032355785.1 Symmetromphalus regularis
TTTAGAGGAAACCCGCTGCCGCCACATAGGCTACTCTTTTCCGATAAGCAGCAAGGGATCTTTTATATGCACCGTCCTACAGACAGGACAGCACATACCACGGCCTTTGATGAACCAGTTGTGGACCACTGGTCGGAACGGAAAATAGCCCAAACTGCAAATGGGTCCACTGAGAATGATCAATCCGGCTTACAGCCTGGCAGAAATGATTTACGTTTTATACATTGTATTTTCAATAAACTCTAGACTAGACGCTGACAATTCGTGTTACACTGACGTAATGGATTTAGTCTTAATGCCACGTGTTTAAAGATTATTATAGATTGAATGTCAACGTTTATTCCATGTTCTTCGTGGTCTCTATCTTGCACTGCTTTACAAATGTGTTCTTTCAACTTAGGACCACTAGATAAACATCAAGAGTGCCCAAAGCCGATAATTATGGCTAAGAGTAAATAATTCCATACAGTAAAAAAAAAAATAATAATAAAAAAAAAAAAAATAATAACACTATAATAACAATAATAAGGAATCAGGCTTTTTATTTTATTTGAGAGTAGGAGTTGGAAGGAAGAGAGTAGGAGTTGGAAGGAAGAGAGTAGGATTGGAAGGAAGAGAGTAGGAGTTGGAAGGAAGAGAGTAAGAGGAGGCGATACCATTCAAACTTGTTTAATACAAGAAAGTAGACTGCGCAAGTTTGCAAATAGACCGGTAAATGCGCCGCCCGCCGCCTTGTTTTGAAAACACTGAGGAAAATAATTGCTCTAAGAATAATATATATTGAGAAGGCCACTCATATTGTTTTATGAATATTAATTCTAAATGTCCCCTCCCCTCATCGCACTTGGCTACGCTAATCGCTAGGTATTTCCATGACTTATTTAACATAGAATCTCGAATTTTGGGTCAAGTCCTACAAAGTGATAATGTTTTCCAGTGGGAATTGCTTTCGAACATCTACTGGATATGAACACGTAAAACATCCAAGTCGGTCATTCATCCTAGATATGACATACATGATACACTGTAACATCGGTCGTCGATGTTCGAGGCAAATATTTGGAGATGTGACGAAGATAAAAGCAATGATTTAACGAAGACTTCATTAATTGCTAATTTATCTTGCTCTCTCACCTAGATATGGATCACGATCACGATAATGGGTAGTTCGTGCTATCAATGAAGTTTCTAATTTGTCAATTAACTAATGAAGTTGAGTACATAGGACGGTCTATTTGCCTTGATCTTTACAGCTCGTAGGTATGCACTTAATATTCAGATGTGATGAGTATTTGCAAATTTAACAATTAATAACCCGGGAACCAAACTATAAGGGTTGTTTTCGATATGTTGCAAAGTACATAACTCCGTTCTAGACAATAACTAGACAATAACCGTACGACTTTAAAGACAAATTCAATATGTTTTAATGTACATACAACGTAAATCTATATAGTATTAATACATAAAAAGTTTTGTATAATGACCTCAATGCACCTGATGTAATTGTGATATTTGCATTGTAAAGTTTATTTTTTTTAACGACGTCTCTAGAGCATATTGATTTTTATCATATCATCGGCTATTGGAGTCAAACATATTATGGTCGTTCTGACATATTTCTTTAGAGGAAACTCGCTGCTGCCACATAGGCTCCTCTTTCCGATAGGAAGCAAGGGGTCTTTTATATGCACTTTCCCACAGAAAGGACAGCCTTTGATGAACCAGTTGTGGACCACTGATTGGAACGTAAACTAGCCCTACTGAGAAAGATCGATCCGATGATACAGACACGCTACCGCTTGAGCTACATCCCAATACCTTATTTGCATAGATGCTGATTGAATCTTCTGACGATATTGGTATTTTTTTTATTTATCCCCTAATGTGCATTATGAATTGAGGATTTTAATAAACCTTTGTACATATGTAATAAAAGCTTAAATACTGGGATTAATAATAAAAAAAGGTATTAGTAAGTAACCACGATGAAAAAAAAGCAAATTACTGTTAGTAAGTTGTTTTGAATCGGGCTAATTACCGACGAAAGGAATCACAAATATTATCTATGCTTCGTTAGAATATTTCCATTATCTAATTGGTGTTTAGCATCTTGTGAAAGGACTTAATACATTCATTATGAATCTCTTTGTAATCTCTCAATATAAATTGATCGACAAAAGAAACGCGAAACTAGTTTGGCGTGTTAAAAGTGGAATGAGGTGAGTGGGTGGTTTTTTTTCTTGTTTCAAAAAAAAAAACCCACACTCACCGAAAAATGGCTAATTGGCTAACATATGCGAGAAGAAAATAAGGATTACATCTCCTGCACTACTAATGTCTTTTATAAACCAGGCATAGTCTCTAGACTATTATACTAAAAATGCCCAGCAGCAGATCAAAACCCATCAAAATAAAATGCTTACATAATGTTCATGATCGGCTTAAAAATGTGATTCTCCAATATGGCCCATGAATTTCATTACTGCTTAATTCATCTCTTTTCTTTCATTTATCTGTGTCCCGAAAAAGTCGGTCTATTATCGAATTCAAACAGGATCACATCACTGATCCCAAAGTGGGTTTATGATTAAAATATTACATATGGAACATATTACATATAGGGACACTACCCACTGATTCCAAACATACTATTAGTAACTAATGGTCTTCAAGGGAAATCAGCTACCATCACATAGGTTACACTTTCCGATTAGCAGCAATGGCTCTTTTATATGTGCTTTCACATACAAGTCAGGACATACCACAACCTTTGTTAAACCAATTGTGGCCACTAACAGAACGAGTAAAACCGACTCCTGTGACGCATATAACAGTCTAGAATTGACAGAGCCATGATGTCATGTAGTTATGAATCACTGTAAAAGTGACGGCACCAGGTATTCGCAAATATATTTTGCATCAAATCGCGTCATGATCACGTTAGTTGTTCTCACCAACATAATGAAAACATAATGTGCAATGTGAAAATAAAGTAATGGACCAGTTTGCATTTGTGTCAATCAGTAAATGTCTTCTGAATGTTTATCATACCATAACCGAAAGATTCATAAACGATACGACTTTTGATGCATTAATGATATTTTAATAGTGATGTCTTTAGCATTCATATATCTTCATTTATCACCATGTATGTCAAGAGAAATGTTGGGTTAATTTGGGTTAGTGTTAAAATGTGACGTTTCCCCAGGCATAGATTGCTTGATCGTGTTCTAAATGAAAGAATCTGACATCAGTATGTTTTAAAATATCATCTCCTATATCAGAAGGTTATTTGGGTTAATGGTAAAACATGACGTGATGGCAGCATCTGTTGCCTCAGTGTAGGTGTTGAAGACGATGAAGATCTGACAGGAAGGCGTAGACCCATCACACACGGAATAACACGAGCACGCTGAGAGCCAAGATAGAACTACCAAGTCAAACTGATTTGACATGTAACTGACATCTATGTATTAGATAGATCTCCTTTTAATTGGCTGTTCAGTATTGATTTCACGGCGTTTGATGTGATTCGTTGATGTTCAGGAGATCATCTGTGGACTTTGCTGATCTAGGCTTTCGGAATGTAGTTAATCGTCCATTTTTTTCCCTTTTTTTTCGATTTTAGAGATTCTGGGTTATAGACCCGATTTAGGTGTTATTTATAAAATTTTATGGAATACTTTCAGAGGCCATTTATAATACATCATTATTACCTTATACATAGGTTTTTGTGTTGGCCAAGGTTATATTAATATTTCATTGTTTTGCCAATGCAGGAACGGAGGAACAGGGGAGGAGCGTGTTGGGGGCTATAGAATACAAAATACAAAATAAAATCACTAATCCCGCATACCGCATTTACGTGGAAGCAGTTTTAAATTCTTTCTAAATTATTGATATCATCTCTGTTTTAATGATCATAGTTCAGTGCAGCGTATCATAATTATGACTATTTCTTTTTAGAATTGGTTAACATAACAAAATTATGATTTTAACATTTTAATAATGTTGTCCAATTTTAAGTTTACTGAGGTGAATAATGAAACATAGAAAAAAGGACAAAATGAATATAGATTTTCTTTGATTGAATATTACTATTGATTATCTCACCCTTCAGAAACAGTTTTAACAATATTTATTACTCAATTTTTTTTCACCGAAGAAATAGTTTATTGTCACAAATAAGAGATGAGAGTTCGTATTTTTCATGATCCTGTTTGACGTAGAATTGGAGGAAAAGGACCAGAAGGTTATTAAAGAGAAACATGTTGTCATGGATCGATGTTATTAATCTGCAACTATTTGCACTCATGTACTACATATCCACTTCAATCTGAATTCTGCTGATTGGGTTAGGGATTTCAATTCTCACATGTATTACAGATGTTTTCTTCAACAAAAACATGATATATATTTTTTATAAAAAATTGTTATATGAACTAGTTTTTGTCTTGATCTCATCCTTTTTATACTGTAGGGTATTTTACAAGGAACAAGTAATAAAGCTGAAATATGTACGTAAATAAATGGGAAAACGTCGCTTCCATCTCAAAGTGACATGGTTATTAGTTCATAGGTTTTTCAACAAAGTATTCTTCAGTTAATTTATTCATTAACTTGGAGAAATTACACTCAATTGAACATATCCTCCTTAATGATATATTATAAGGTTTCGAGTGATTTGACATATTTTAGTAATAAAACACAAACATTCAACAGAACTAGGTTTTGTTTGTTTGACACCAGTAAAACATATTGATGTATTAAACATCGGCTATTGGATTGCCAACATTTGCAAATATTAACACATAGTCAAGTGTGAGCCAGCCTCCAACGGGTTTTAAACCACGGTATTAATCTTGAGAGTCCGATGTCCTACCACTGGACCACTGAGGCTCGAACTTTAAGAAAAATAACGTCTTTATGAGAACTGCCACTTTAGACATTAGACAGGCGAAACATTAATCGTTTAGGGAATGACGATAAATATTAAACGCATAGTCCTACGGTTTTTGACCTTGACCTAGTTCATTTCCAAACAAATAATTAATTTTAAATATAAACATTTGTCCAAAGAAATACTTCATTCAACTACTTACATAACCACTGGATCTCGCTTATCAATATTTTAAAAAAATAATGTATTATGCTCACGGACAACTAAGTCGAAAAAAAAATTCGAGTTACGTGACGGGTATTCCTTCGTTAGCCGTTATTTTAAAAGTTCTGAATATTTTTGTAGCTTCAAAAACATTTCTAACCAATTTATTTCGCCCCACGAGGAGTTCCGATCTTGAAACTTTTAAATATGAAAAAAAATCTATCTTCTCGACATGGAATTTCTTATACCATGGTTAAGTTAAAAAAATTTGCGTGATATGAAAATGAGAACTAGTATAACAAATGCATGTAAGTTTCATTCGTAATCAATATTTAGACCACAAAGGACTTTAAATTCCGTGGGACTATGCCTTTAATATGACACACAACAGATCATCACATTGATTTTTATAGCGATGGCGTCTACTTTAAATGTTGTGCTAATGGATATATGCATATTTTAAACATTTCATGTGACTTCGTTATCCATTTCAAAATGGATAGTATCAGAATCCTTTGTGTTCAGTTAAAATGACAATCTTCATAAAATCGTAAAATTAATTAAAATGCTGTAAGAACTTAAATTTAAACATATATTAATTTTTTTAAGTGTTGCTGTGCTAGGCCTACTGTATTTTATTTTAAAAAATTAAAATTAAAAATAAGAAGGAAAAAAAGAAGAAATTATTGGACACCTATAATATCACTTTCGCGATGAGTAATACATATTAACGAAATAAATACTTGTTTGACGACATCCCACCATAAATTATTGTTTTAATTAGCGATTATTAGGGGTCAAAAACATTTCTCAGACATGGTCTTCAGAAGAAACTCGATACAGCCACATCTAATTTAGATTAGAAGAAAAGGAGCTTGTATTTGCACCTTCCCATAGACATCACAACATATTCCACAATGTTTGATATACAAGTCATGAACCATTAGCAGGAATGGGAAATAGCTAGACTACTAACGAGTGTCATGCGACATAGTATCATCAGTTATATTCATACAGTAAAATCCATTTCGTGCCTAAATAAGTTAATTACTATTCCTTGTCATAATTTTTCCAGTCAGAATCTGAGGTACCATTTCTACAGACAGTTAATATATACAAAGTCAGAATGCCTAAGATGTTTACTAAGTTACATCTTCTAGAGCCCAGGGTTTGCACGTTTAGCATTCTGTAATAAGTCTTGCCCGGGAGAACAGAACGAGACATACACGCAAACTGGACTTGGTGTGATTCTCCGTTCCAAACACGATCAATCTGTATTCTGATTTCGATTCCGCTTATCACCTAATTCCCTCGGAGTCCATCTCTTTGGAGATATTCAATTTCTGAGACTAACCATCTAGATTAAGATTCAAGAGATCGTGGCTTCTACGTGGCAGTAATTTGAAAACATTAACCAGCTTTTTTCTTTTAGAACAGAGCAATGATAAAGCGTTCAGTTCTGGTGCGGTAGATTGTCGGATCGATTCTTTTCAGCAACTAGAGAATGAAAGACGTTTGAGATCAGCATGCATGACTTTTTATAGTAAAACTGGTTTCTCATCTGTACGGTATGTGTCGTGCAGAATACGACAATCGTGAATTCAGAGTAAAGCTGTTTTCTTGTGTTTATGGTATGCCTCGTGCAGTATGCGGCATTGGTGAATTCACAGTAAATCTGGTTTCTAGTGTTTAGGGATGCGTCATGCAGTGTACGGTAATGTATACAGTGTGTGTCGTGCAGTATATATACTGAATATAACGCCGCACACTGCGTACAGAGTGCATGTGGAACCAGAATTACGGACAAATGAAATCCGTGTCTCATTCTAAGGTCGCCAGTCTTGGCGCCAGTAAGACATCACTTTATTTCTCTGAAGACCGTGGACTGTCAAAGGTCGTGTGAACCAGTGCACCGAGTAGGAAGAACGCCAACGTATGTGTTTTTATCAGCATATCGTGTCATTTACCCAGCAGCGGTTCATGGTGGTGCAATAAATGTCATGTTCAGTCTTCACTCATATATTTTGATTAATAAAGAGAACCTTGTATGGCTGCATCATGATTATTTCTGAAAATGTTGTGCTGATATGAGGATTCTGTATTTCTATTATGTCTTATTTCCCTGGAGCGCATATACAATACCATAAAGAAAACGCATATTTGGTTTAAATAGGTTATATTGTTCTATCGTGGTACCATTTTCAGTCACGTGTGACATTCTTAATGTCTCAGTGGACTGAATGATAGGGGTGCAAAGATACGGTCAAAAGCGTATTGCGATATATTGCGATACAGCAAACCTATATTACAATATATACCGCAATACAGTTTGATTAATTACCAAGATGTATGGGTGCAACGATACGGTCAAAACAGTATTGCGATATATTGCGATACATTGCGATACAGCAAACCATATTGCAATATATACCGCAATACAGTTTAATTACCAAGATGTAGGGGTGCAACGATAAGGTAAACACTGTATTGCGATATATTGCGATACAGAAACCCCATATTGCAATATATACCGCAATACAGTTTGATTAATTACCAAGACCACATACCATACGTAGAAAAATGCTATCTCAAGCCGAAGAAATGTTTTTGACTTACAATGACTTTATTTTCAATGTTTTTGAATATTTTCATAAACATGTTCAAATGTTCCTTTAGTATTTTATTTACCAGAAACATCGTTGGCGCAGTGTCTAAACTGTCGGTCTAACGACTGGTAGGTACTGGGATCAAACCTCTGTCGAGGCATGATATTTTTAATTTCGATACCAGCTCCAACCCAGAGCGAGTGCTCCAAAAAGGCTCAATGGTAGGGATGTTAATTTTATTACTCGCCCATCATCAACGCATGCAATGTTTATTACAAAATACGTTAATTTAAGCATTGTTGCTATTGTAATTTAAAAATAACATAATATAATGGCCAAGATGCATGACGTCTTACCTTATGAAAATCATCATTCTGTGTTGATTATTGTATTTGTTACAAACACCACCTCGTTTAAGTTGGTCAAATGCTCACTCTTCCTCGAAGGTAATTTCATTGTTGCTTCTGATCGTTTGAAAACTGATGACATGGAAATGATATTGATTTTCATCATGCACAATATTTACAAGGATATTTTTTTATGTCATTTGAGATGCATATGTGTATATACCCCAGTAAACGTTTAATATTGGTAACGACCAGGGCTTGGTGCTGCATGGGGCCTATTGGTGGTGGTCCAAGGGGTGAAGTCCAACAAGCTTTGGACCTTTAGCAATTTTAGCAATATTTCAAGGTTTATACGGCCGATTTCCTCTGTGGAATATTCCGTTGACAAAGGCCTTCAACAATCAATATCATTTTTAGAAAAGAAAAACATTCATAAAAATTTGTCTATTTAATTGGGTAATGCACACTTTTTTTGTAACGTATAAAACATGTACAGTTATTAATTGTATTTTTCGCATAGTTTGTCGGAACTAGTTCTATTAAGATGCTTCAACACTGATCAGGTTGGGAGATATTGAAACTAATATATCTCTCTTATATTATTTTTAGGGGCCCTTGTTTAAGATGTTGGTAAAATGCTATGGCACGTTTAAACACATGAATAGTCGATACAATGTTTATTTACTACCACACAGGACAAAAATAAATATCGACTATTGGATATCATACTATATTTTAAATACAAATATTTAAAATATATCAGTGTATAGAGCTGATTTACATCATAGTTAACTATGAAATATGATAATATTTAATATATAATAAATAATAAATATGAAGGTAGTGAAATAAATTCAACCTACATTATGAATGAAAAATAGATTTCTTAAAATATTTCTCTTAAAACTTGTAAAATGAGTTGTGGATGAAATCTAAATGATTCCACCACACCTTCATTTCCAAATATACTATATATAACTGGCAGTAGGTTAGGACACCCCTCTAATATATAACGCACTGCCAATCTACACTGACAGTGTTCACACTTCAAAATAAAAAACTTCATCCCTTCGAATCAGTCTAGAGGTAGATTGCAAATCTTCCAAGACTGGCTTTATGGAATAAAGCTTCTTCGCTCCCGCATTGAGTCGAGGTATATTTAAATTGTTGTCAAGTCAGAATAACACAAACTTCAGGAATGTCTTTGGTGAGTTCTCTGCTGATGATGTTAATCAGACTAGCTGATTCTGAATGGGACTCTTCATCACATTTCTTTGGGGAATTGTCTTTAGAAAAAGTATATTTGAACCTTTATAATAAATACCGGCACAGGTGTTAGACTGTCAAAATGGTTTGAAAGACGCAGACGATAGTAATTACTAAGCATTTATTTATCACTAGCCTAGAGTCAATATGGTTGATGCCAACATGTCCTGTTCATCACTGACATACAATGAAGTCTTCTAATTCAAGCGACCATTTCAAAAGACACGTGCAAGGCGAACGTATTCCAATTTCCGTGCCCTTCAATTATTTTAACAGTCAGCCCTTGAGACGACAACGTGACTATTCTACCGGGTGCCGGAACAATACTTACAATCAACTGCCGAGCAGTAAGCTTGGTGTCTGAATTACTAACTCAATAACAACATTGTAAGGATTAGCTATGCTTTCTAAAAATGGATTGTCTTGTTAATGATCTTCCTCAATGACATTTGAACTATTTCCAGTAGCGGATTCAAAACGGGGTCCAGGGGGACCGGACACTCCTTTCTCGTATTTAAAAAAAAGATTATATATATTATTCGAGTGGAAGGACTGTAAAATTAACCATTTTTCCCCAGTCCTGTTCACCCATCACATTTGGATCCCCTTTCAGAAATCCGGCATCCGCACCTGATTTCAATATAGAAAAAATTGGACATAATGTTCTAGGCAGAATGCGACCAATTGAAACTGCTTTCAGCATCAAGCTGCGCGCGTGTTTCTTGAAATGACATTCAATACCGTATGCCGCATTTCGAACCCATGTGTTAAATTGTATCCAAACCGCAAGCGAGCGATGTGAGTGACATAATATTTAAATCTCAGTCGAGGTATGGGTTTTTTAAATATCGATATTAACTACAACCCAGGGTGATTGCTCGGCAAGGGTCAGAAAGTTGATGTACGCCACTTGAATCGACCAGTGGTTCATATCTGGTTTATCAAAGACCGTAAAATGTGCAGTCCTGTCTGTAAGAAAGCGCATATAAAAGACTCTTGATGCTGAAGCCTATGTGATGGTAGTGGGTTTCCTCTAAAGACCATGAGTTGCAGAACACCATAATTATGTCTGACACCTAATAGCCTCTCAATAAAAAATGTGCTGGTGTGTCTTTTCCTTTCGATAATATGTATATCCTAACAAAACGTCTAACCCCCAACCCCGGCCTTGACATCATTATGTACAAGTGTGTGACATTAAAGGTATATTCCCAAGGAATTTAAGGAGCGTTGTGCACTAAATATTGATTACGAATGAAACTTACATGCAGTTATGATACTAATCTCGCTTTTATATCGAGCAAGACGTTTTACGTGAACAATGGTATAGGAAATTCCATGTCAAATTTATGATTTATTTTTCTGTGAGCATAATTCATTATTATATTTAAAATATTGATAATAAGCGAGATGAGGTGGTTATACAAGTAGTTGAATGAAGTATTTTTATGGACAAATCAAATGTTTATGGTTGAAATTAATTCTTTGTTTTGAAATTAATTAGGTTTAGGGTCCGTGGGAATATGCGTTTAAAGTACATGACATAGCAGAAGTGAAACAGGACATAAAAATAAAAACATTTTAAAACATGTCCTGTAGCGGACACACAGTGGGGTTTGGGGGTTTAACCACCCCCCTTTGTTTTTGTAAGAAACAATTTTTCACTTCGTGTATAAAAAAGGGAAATGAACAGAAATGGATGCTACACACGTGTTTATTACTATACGTATATGTTTAGGATCCCTGTGGTAAACCCACATAATGTTATGCCTTAAAAATGAAAAAAAAAATGAAAAAAAAATAAAATCTTCATTTGACCCCCCTTCCTTAAAACATGTGTCCGCGCCTTGTGTCATTTATATAGAACTACCTAGATGTTATGTTAAAAAGATGACAAATGAATACAGAACTGCCTTTTACTCTTTTCCAATGATAATATCCAGTTTCACTTAGATGAATGGGTTTACCCGATACTGCTGTCATTTTGGAATGATAAATAGTGCAGTGAAAGGAAGAAAACTAGGATTGTTACAAAAAGTTCACATACACTTGTTTATTAATTTACCGAGAAAAATAATGTAACGATAAACAACTCTGATAATCAATTATGTCAAACAGATTATCCCACCCCACCCCAGGACATGTAATATATAATGTATTGGCGTGGGTGGAAAAGGCAGAAGCGGGCAATTGTCCCCCCCCCCTCCGCATAGCTGGAGCAAGTTTCTTTATCAAGCAAAAATTAAGGTGGCGTTCGGTCAAAATGAGCATATGTTTTCTAAGACAAGCATTGAGTGTACCAAATTAGTAAAGTTTCTTGCCTACTTTTGTTTTGTTATTTAATATCATTACAGTAAAAATGTGCGGTAGTCTTTTAAAACCCTTAAATTGGAGCAAACATCGACATGCACCCCCTTGTCATGTGGTGTAGATAATTATTGAGGAGTTTTATAATCTACTAATCTAATAAACGTTATTCAGTATTAATGTTCAGGCACGGCGGAAGCAAGTGAACATGGAGGGGGGGGGGGGCTAACAGATTTTGGTACGAATCGCTGAGTTTCAAGTGGATAAGAGGTTATGCTTGATTCAGAATTTTTGTGCGGAGGGGGTAGGAGCTAGAGCTCTCCTGCTCTCCCCCTGTTCTGCCGTATCTGATGTTAAAGAAGCAGGTATGTATGAACGACTTTGGGAGAGGGGCACTGAGGGATCGGGTACAAACTTTATATCAGATTTTGGTTACAATGGCAAACATTGATGTGTAAACAAAACTCACTAATGGGAGGAGTAGGCACGTGACCCCAGACCTCTGCGGTTCCTACGGCCATGAGAAGTAGTCATAGAAAACCTTTGGAACCAAACATTAAAACTAATATATTTTATTGCTTCGAATCCACTGCGTCTGTATTAAACTCGTTTTCTGTCTGTCCGTCCGTCTATACGTCTTAGTTTATCTGTCTCTTTCTGTCACACATATACACACGCACCCACACACACTAGCACGCTAACCTGTCAAATTTGATTTATTTTTGTTCTAGCTATTTGTATGATGAACAGCGAACAGATGGTATACAGTTTACCGATATTTGTCAGCAAGCATCGAGAAGGGAAATAAATAAACACATTATGTCACTCATTATATTCTAGCGCGTCTGTTAGCAGAAGAAACAAAATCGATTTTTAAATTGGCAACATTTCCTTTTCACTCCTCGTCTTCATTTGTACGTGTTGATACACAGCTGACTTGATTTAGAATATATATTTAGCGTATCAAGTTTAAACAGGTAAGGCGAAGAAAAAACAAAAAGGTGACTGAACTCTGAAATATATACGGAGTAAAGTAACACTGTTAATTTCAGGAGATATGTACATGTACCACGAGTATTGTTAATTATCTTATTTTATTAATAGCACACATTACATTTCACAATAGAAATTTTTAAGAAAATATTTTGTTGTTTAACATTAGTTAAAACCATCACCCAAATTCCAGTCCAGACTTTAGCTTACTCTAGCGTAGCCAGCATAAGGAAGATGAGGCGCTTGCCTAGTATGGAATTTCAGCAGATTTGTTTTATTTTTTACCCCATGATACTGATATTTATTATCCACATTGTTCAAGCTCCGAGCGTCTGAGTTTGCCTCGGCTTTTTCCATCTTTGACTACGCCCCAGGCTTAGAACTATATTTATGTTTTTATTGAAACGCAGTCAGATGTTTATCTTCTTGTTGGTTTAATGTCTGAATGCATAGATTGGGTACCGAAGCTTAATATTTTGATATGCTGGGTAATAACGCATTCTGTTTATATAAATTAGGTAATGAGGCATGCACCATGCATATACGGGGTCATAGGGAATAACATGATATGTATTAAGTCGGAAGTCGTATACCCTATATTTGATAAATACCGGTATGTTAACAAATACAGTGGTGAGATTAAGAAATATGATTTGTGCTGTCTTTGGGTGAACGTTACATTATATTCCTGAAATAACTGAATTGCAGCAGAATCTACCAAAATATATTAGTCAAAAGTAAAAGGAATGGTCTCTTAAACAGTATGCATAATGTACATGAGAATATATAAGAATATATACAGTAAATTGTTATGGAGAGCTCAAAATTACAAACATATTTAAAAAAAATTAATAACCACAATTTTAACAAGTACATACATTATACGTTCCTTGCATCGTAGAGTTTAGAAGTTAAGTGATTGTAATGATCTCAGTAGCGGATCCAGAAGAGGGAAACCCCACTTTCTAAAAAATAATTTACATGTATTTTCCGAAATTAATCAGTTCCCCCAGTCCTGTTCACCCATCGCATTTGGACACACCCCTTTTGAGAAATCCTGCATCCGCGTTGAAACATATGCGACTTTAATAGTTTTTCTTTGTTTTGTTTAACGACACCACTCGAGCGCACTGTCATATTGTTTTCGCCAAGAGGGAAGCATTTCGTGTAACTTTGACATTAAATCAACATCGATAATTCTTATCAGTATTAAAAAAGAATCCAGAACTCGCAAGAATTCCCTCGGCGGCTTTAAGCGCCATTTTGGATTGTAATCTATGCTAAACTGTATCTACTACTACGTCTGTTGTCGTACACTGGTTCATGATGATGCTGACACTGTCAACTGTGGTGATGAATTCCTTCTTAGTGTCATGTAGAAAAGTTCATATATTTCACGTTGTCTTACAGGCATGGAGTCAGGAATTTCGAAAGGGTGTCTAAATGTGGTGAATGATGGTTAATTTTCACGTTCTTCCACTAGGAACATGTATTTAAAAAAGACAAAAGGACCTCCCCCTGGACCCACTACTGCCTTATGTACCATTAAGTCCATTAGAGATAAAGCTTAAAATTAATTAAAATTTTAAATTGCTATCAATTAAATGTACATTGGAAAATAAACTTTTTATTACAGCATTAAAACTGAAAGCAATAACAAACAGTCTTGCATAGGCCTGAAAATGTCAGCGTTGAAATAGAAAAATAACGCTTACACTAAAAACCCAATAAAAAACTGAAATAAGTTCAGTAATGATGAAAAATATAGTTCTTCTTTGTTTAGTCCATTGTAAAATTGCCAAAATCGGTAAAGTTATCGAGCACGGGAATCGTTTTCAATGATCCGTTTATTTGATTTTGTATATTTTTTAACTGTTCAAATGCATTTAAAAACTAAAAATTGTAAATCGAATTTTAGTTTATTTTGGCTTGAAGTTATCACTTCAGATACAAATTATTTTTCTCAATTATAGAACTTAGTGGAATACACGAGAATGAGGCAATCAAGAAAACAGCACATACAAGGCTAAGTGGCAGCGGCGGTTCATTTATTAGGGGAGGGAGGCGGGGCATTTTTTTGGTGGCTACGTTGTCATTGACCGCGTACGTATACCATACGTATACATGATATTTTTTCAGTATCAGTAGAACTTAAAAAACTCAACCCAAAATACAACATACTAAATAGAATATCCCTCAAATCCCTCGAGGTGTAGCTGGATTATAGTGTGCTTGCCCCCCTACCCCAACCTCTTCCGCTGATTTATTTGATGGTGATTGTAATATCCATTTTACACAAATTATTTTGGTATTCTAGTCTTTTTAAAGTTGAAAATCCATTTTACTGGAAACAGCGACAGGAGCATTACCTTTGAAACCAGAGACACCCTTAACAACGGAAATAATTGGCATTGCCTTTAACAACGGAAATATCCACTGAGCCTTGAGGATACTCGCTCTGGGTCCAGGGCTGTAGCCGGGGGGCCCAAGGGGCCCTCGCCTCCCACCCAAACATGTTTTTAATGTCTAGTAATGTGTACGCCCAGGAATGCATGCTGTTTTAGCTCAGCCGGTCAGTCTCGCCCCCATCCCCCAAAAAAATCCTGAATACACCCCTGCGTTCGGAGCTGATACAGATATTAAAAATCGCATACCTCGACTGAGATTTGATCCCAGTAACTACCAGACCAGTCGCGACAACGACAGCGTAACCACAGCACTACCGGTTCCGATATTTTAGTACATTAGAAATACACTACACTATGGCTACACCAGCAGTACACATACAAGATGGCAGTCCACGCGGACGTAATTGGGATAGATGTACTAAGTGTGACCTCGTGGTTTTATTATGTCTTTATAACTCTAGGTCATCACAGATCACATGACAATGAAGTGACTGCAGACAGCTGAAACTAACATGA
>JAULBS010106007.1:0-15550 GCA_032355785.1 Symmetromphalus regularis
AACCAGTTGTGGACCACTGGTTGGAACGGAAAATAGCCCAAACTGAAAATGGGTCCACTGAGAAGGATCGATCCGACAACCGACCGGTTCACGGTTTTACTATGAGGCAAACGGGGACAAAAGGGTATGGCAATATTTGCCTTTGTTAGAAATGGAATGGAGAGGGGATTGCAGCAAAAAGACAGGGCGGCACGGCAAATGGCTCAATGTCTAGGTGAAATTCGACCCCTGTGATGGTGATAATCATCATGGGTTGTGGGTAGATGGCGATGATGATGATTATAGGTGGAGGTGATAATTTATATTAATAATGATGACGTAATTGACTATTCTGTGACCATTATGTACCAAACATAGAAGGTTGGTTCTAATATTATTCAGAGGAACCCCGCTGCCGCCACACATAGTTTGGAGACAAAAGAATACACACTATGTTCTTTATTAAAAAGAAGTCGTGAACTTAAACGAGAAATCGCCAAAATGGATTCGTGAAGGGGATGAATTTGACGACAACTCCACCAGCTGTAAACGTCCTGCCTCTTCATTGTTGTGTAAATCAGCTTTAATTTTTAAATAGTTTTCTGTGTTTCTTGTTTGTGTAAATAGTTGTAAAAAAATGTAAGAGTAAAATTTCATTTTTATTTCACTTTCATTATTTTTAAGATCGAATGACACGAAAACCATTAAAAAAAATATATATATATTTGGCCTTATGCATAATGCTGTATGCTCAAAAAAACATGTCATTGATGTTTGTGCTAACTCATGCTGTGCTCGTCCATTTAGAACATAACTATGCTTCTATAACTTATGTATTAAAAGGAATATATCAAGGATGTTTTTGTGCCAACACTTTGTGCTCATGCACCTTGAAAATAATTATGTTCGAATAATTTAAGTATTATAAGAAACGCCCCATTGAAATTATTGTGCTAACTCACCCAGTGCTCATGTATCTAGAATTTAATTGTTGTGCTTGTATAATTAATTATGAATTATGTAAAGAGAAACACAAAAGAAAGGACAAGGAAGATCGTTTTTCCAGTCCGATTCCTTTAATATAATGACTGTTAACCGTAGGGAGTCTATTAATCATGGGAATCATTTATCTTGTTTATCGATACGTACTGATGTCAGATTAACTATTGTGATGATTCTGTAGACTTAATTATACGGATTTTTATCACATACTGAAAAGATTACGTTCAATGATAAAAAAGCGTCCTATCAGAGCGATGGTGTCGTTTGGTGTAATTAAAAAAAAATATATATCAATATATATATTTTTTAAATATAATGTTATTTCTCCAGAATGCTTTACATTAACACGGGTTAACATGTTAAAGAATGGCTTTCGTGTTTAGCGAAATACTAGTACACGGGTTAATATGTCAAAGAATAGCTTTCCGGTTTAACGACACCCCAATATACAGGTTAATATGTTAAAGAATGGCTTTTCTGTTTAACGACACCCCAATATACAGGTTAATATGTTAAAGAATGGCTTTCCTGTTTAACGCTACCCCAGTACACGGGTTAATATGTTAAAGAATGGCTTTCCAACTTAACGCCAGCCCATTACACGGGATAATATGTTAAAGAATGGATTTCATATACGACACCCCAGTACACAAGTCAATAAGTTAAAGTATGACTTTCCTGCTTAACGCCAGCCCAGTACACGGGTTAATATATTAAAGAATGGCTTTCCTCTTGAATAGCAGCCCAGTACACGGGTTAATATGTTCAAGAATTACATTTCCTGCTTAACGCCACGGCAGTACACGGATTAACATGTTAAAGAATGGCTTTCCTGTGCAACGCTACCACAGTACATGGGTTAATATGTTACAGAATGGTTTTTCTGCTTAACGACACCGCAGTACAGGGGTTAATATGTTAAATAATGGTTTTCCTGCTTAACGACACCGCAGTACACGGTTTAACATGTTAAAGAATGGCCTTTCTGTTTAACGAGGACATGGGTTAACATGTTAAAGAATTCCTTTCTTGTTTAGCGAAACACGAGTATACGGGTTAATATGTTAAAGAATGAGTTTTCTGTTTAACGCCAGCCCAGGACAGGTGTTAATATGTTAAGGAATGGTTTTCCTGTTTAACGTCAGCCCAGTACACGGGTTAATATGTAAAAGAATGGCTTTCCTGTTTAACGACACCCCAATATACAGTTCTATATGTTAAAGAATGGTTTTCCTGTTTAACGAAACCCCAGTACACGGGTTAATATGTTAAAATATGGATTTCATATTTAACGACACCCCAGTACACAAGTTAATAAGTTAAAGTATGGCTTTCCTGCTTAACTACACCCCAGAACACGGGTTAATATATTAAAGAATTGCTTTACTCTTGAATTGCACCCCAGTACATGTGTTAATATGTTAAAGAATGACATTTCCTTCTTAACACCACGGAAGTACACGGGTTAACATGTTAAAGAATGGCTTTCCTGTGTAACGCCATCCCAGTACACGGGTTAATGGTTTTCCTGTTTATCGACACCCCATTAAACAGGTTAATATGTTAAAGAGTGGCTTTCCTGTTTAACGACACTCGAGTACACGGGCTAATAAGTAACCTTTAGGTGTCTAACGCTCACTATTTGTAACAAATAGAGTACTCTTACAGAATAGAGTGGAGCGGGATCTAGCTCAATCGGTAGCTTGTCTGCCTGTGAACTGGTCGGTCGTTGGATCGATACTTCTCATTGGACCCAATTGCTGTTTGGGCTATTTTCCGTTCCAATCTGTGGTCCACAACTGTTTCATCAAATGCCGTGGTATATCCTGTCTATGAGACTGTGCATATAAAAGAACCCTTGCTACTTATCGGATAGAGTAACATATGTGGCGGCAGGTTTCCTCTTAATACATATGTCAACATGACCATATGATTGACGTCCAATAGCCGATGATAAGATAAAAATCAATGTGCTCTAGAGGCATCGTTAAATAAAAAACAAACTTTGGTAACAGTCAAAAGTAAAAAAATGTAATCTATATTCGATACTTCTTGTTTTTTAACTTTCAAAGTGTTAGTTAAATCCTCCCAAAAAAATCAACATTATAAGTTTACTAATTTGGGTTGGAATGTCTGAAAATTAACACTTTCTGTATAATAAGTTTGTTTGGTTTGTTATATTTGTTGAACATTGGACTCTCAAGCTGAGGACAGTGGTTCAAAACCGGTTGTAGGCTGGCTCAGACACGACTAGTTGTCAAAATTACCACCAGAGTATATTGAATTATTAATCATCAGCTACATGTATTTCATCTCAAACATTTGGTAATTTGTACACATGGTCAAGTGTGAACCAACCTCCAATGGGTTTTGAACCACTGTCTTCAGTTTGAGAGTCCAATGTCTTACCTTTGAGGCTCACTCTAACCACCATAGCAAAGAAATTTAAATTAATCATTAATTGAAATCTTGACACTTTTTGTGTACTAATTTAGGGGAGAAAGGGTCGGGATGTGGGGTCTAAAAATGTGTACTCGTTAAAAATAAGAAAATGTAAAATTGTCAACTATTTTCTCCTCACCCCCCAAACCCCAACTATTTTATGAATTTTGGCCCCAGAACAGTAAGCATTTTTTTTTTAATGATGTCTCTAGAGCACATTGACTTTTATCTTATCATTGGCTATCTGATGTCAATCATATGGTCATTCTGACATATTTTTTTAGAGGAAACCTACTGCCGCCATGTAGGCTACTCTTTCTAATAAGCAGTAAAGGGTCTTTTATATGCATTTTCTCACAGACAGGACAGCACATAGCACGGCCTTTGATGAACCAGTTTGTTGGAATGAAAAATAGTCCAAACTGCAAATGAGCCTACCGAGAAGGATCGATCCGATGACCGACCACTTCACAGGCAGACACGCTACCACTTGAGCTACATCCCGCTCCAGTGAAATGAAAAGCTTTGTTGCTTATCTCAACATTATACTGACTATAAAAATAGCACCTGTTCCTTTAATAAGTTTAAACAGCTTGAAAAAACACAATTTGAGAATAAAGACCGTGATTCGAACTGACAGTTGACAAATGGTTCTATAGATTATATAATGATGATGTGGATCACTTTTCTATTCCTCATATTTGTTAAAGTGTGAGCTTCACAATGTGGAATTAAATTACCGTACAGGAAGACACGGGATTGGTTTTTGCTTGACATAAGCCGACAGTTGAAGCATTACCCCGTGGCATGTTAATTTACCTGCCTGGAAGAACACTTTTTGAACCCGTATCGCTTACAGTGGCAGAAATCTTGTTCTATTTTGTTTTAAAAACAAAAACTTGTCAAACAGTAGACTCAGTCTGAGTGTATCATTTCTATAGATAAAGATAGGATATAGGAAATGAATGACATGAGGTCACGATCAAAACTGTATCCACACAGAGAAAAGGATTAAGATTGTTTAATCTGTTGCTGTTGTGTCACAATTTGTGGGAGGGGGGGTTTGGGGTGTCTGTGTTGTTTAATGACACCACTGGAGCCAGGTTTTTCTGAACACCTGGTGTGATCACTTTGTAAGTGATTCTGAATTTTCACCACGCTTCCAATATACACTGTCTTGTGTAGAGATATCATGTTGACCATGATTAAAAGCTATATTTAGATTTTTCTGACACTTTCTTGTGCAGAGATATGAATTAGATCATATTTAAATTGGGAATTCTTATATTTAGATTTCACGTAAACAACCATTTGGTTTTACCTGAAACACAACTGTGTGTATTCACTTGAAGAAAACATAAACAAAATTCTAGTTACAGAGATTTTGAAATATTCACGCTGTGATATATTAGTATCCAGCTTCACCGGTGGTATCTTCGGGAGCAATAAAGTATGTGAATTTGTAGCAGTGTCTTAATTTAGTGGTGTGTTACCTATTTGCAGGATTCCCAGTACCAGAATTCCTGCTACTACGACTTGTTTACCGCTGGCGTGCGATCGGCTGCGTTCAACAGCTGCTAGAATAATTCCGTTGCCAGTTTTGTGTTAAATCATTCAGCCGAAAATGGAGCATGCAGTCTTTTCTGACTATTACACAGAATACATGTGAGGAGATAATAGAGCAATTAGGGAGGAAAAAACGGCTGTCTTCGTCTGAACTGCGTAAACCCCAATGAGGCCTGTAGAAGCTAGTATTTATTGATTTTCACAAACATGCCATTGCATTGTACAGGCTGCTTTTTGTTCCGCCTCGTTGAACTCCGAAGCCCACATTTTGTGTCGTGGCAATTGTTTTGTCCAAGAAGTTATTGTTGCCAACAGGAACCGAGATTCCAGTATTATTCTCGCCGAACTAGTACTAATGGCATAGCAACAAGCTCTTTGTTTGTCACCAGCACCTAATGAATGTTGCTAAACTAATTGCTTGCTGTTCTCTATTGTCTTGTTAAGCAGACAGTAAGAAGAGAATGCATTGTTCCATTGGTGCCACTGACGTGGCAAGAATTTAAAATTTCATCAGAATAATCATGGCGATAAATGAACAAAGATCTGAATTTTCATCACAATGCGGCATCTTCAAGTTTTTACCTTTTTTCTTCTGGGTTTAGCAAGACTTCCATATATTTCTATATTTATGAACTAAGGTTTAGCAAGATTTCCATATATTTTTATATTTATGAATAGTTACAAATATTTTTTAAAGGGATTCCATTGAGAGATCATTCATAGTTACAAACATTCATACAAAGCATAAATTGGGTTGGGGGGGGGAGGGGGGCTGTCAAGGACAGGATATGAAAATGTTTATTGAAATCCTGAAAAACTAAATGTTTTATGCATACAAACTTTTGTGGAAAGGAGAGATGATCTCTAAATTCATAATCTTTACAGTACAAATAAGAATTTTTTTAATAATTGTAAATAACCTTTAAGTTGTTTTAAACAAATATGTCTCTTTCCATTAAGTTAAAATTATTACATTGGTTAGTCTCATGATTTTTTTAAAAACTTGACTTTTGAAGGCTTATTGTTGGAGACCTTCCATTCCTTAAATGCTTGTTGTTGGAAGGCTTAATATTGGAAGGCTTTATGTTGAAAGGCTTTATGTTGAAAGCTTGTTTATGGAAGTTTTAATGTTGGAAGGTTTGATGTTGGAAGGCTTATTGTTGGTAGGCTTAATGTTGGAAGGTTTGATGTTGGAATGAATGTTGGAAAGTTTATTTTGGAAGCCTCAATGCAGGAATGTTAAATGTTGAAAGGCCTCATGTTGTTTCCCAGCCTGAAGGTCATGATTTAACTTAGAAACATGTGATTTACCAGCCTATAGGTCATAATTTAACTTAGAAACATTGTTTTTCAGCCTGTAGGTCATAATATAACTTAGAAACATGTGGTTTATCAAGTATTTGCATAAAAATATTTATTAAAAAAAAATTCACAATCTCCTAATACTTTGTGCTCATTATGACATTTTTTATGTTTATGAAAGTTATTTTTTTAAATTTAAATTGTCATGCAAAGTGAATTTTATCTTCAACAAAGTGCATTTGTCTAAAAGTAGCAATTTGCAGACGGCAATCAGATTTTTTAAACCTTTGCTTTCTGGTTTTCTAAGATAGCCTGTAATTTCACAGAATACATTGATCTTTGAAACTACTTTTTATTTCATCTAACTCTGCTCAGAAGGAAGTTAACATGAATCAAATTCAATTACTGACATTTAAATATTTTAAAGATGGTTTTTTTTTTTAAAGATTTTCTTCCATAATGTTTATTTTTAGTACAATTATCTGTATAACCTACATTATTATAGTAATGTAAGGTAATTGATGTACATTAAAACCTAAACACCTTGAAAATGATGCTGTGTATTTCTTCTGTAGAGGGGAATAATGCATGTTATTGAGATTGTTGAATTCAGTGAAAAGCAAATAAATAAGTAAATAGTGGAGCGGGATGTAGCTCAAACGGTAGCGTGTCCGCCTGTGAAGCGGTCGGTCATTGGATCAATCCTTCTCAGTGGACCCATTTGGGTTATTTTCTGTTCCAACCAGTGTTCCAGTCATCAAAGGTCATGGTATGTGCTGTCCTGCCTGCCGGACGGTGCATATAAAAGACCCCATGCTGCTTATCAGAAAGAGTAGCAGAAGGCGGTAGCGGGTATCCTTTGAAGAAATATGTCAGAATGACCATGTGATTGATGTCCAGTAGTCGATGATAAGATTAAAATCAATGTGCTCTAGAGGCGTTGTTAAATAAAACAAACTTTACTTTAAATAAGTAAATAAATAGGCAAATAAATAAAAGAATAAGCAAATAATTAAATAGTTTAATAAAAAGAAGAAAATGTTTCTTTAAGAACATCCCATCACGTTATTTTAATCACTGGCTATTCGGTGTCAAAATGTATTGCGCATGGTCTACAAAAGAAACCCACATTCCCACAGACAGGATAGCACAAATCACAGTCTTTGTGACACCAGCTGTGAAAAAACCTGATTATTGTACACCTCACCACTGAACTTTGCACATTATTTGATTTGATACCGAGATTACAAATATCATTCCTTGACTGAGATTTGAGCCCATTACCTACACTTCTTGACCAGAGCTTCATGGTTCTTAAATAAATTTATTTAACAGTACGTCACTTCGGTCCCAGTGGCGCAGTTGTTAAGATGTCAGTATTTTTAATCTCGATACTGACTCCAACCCTGAGTGAATGTTCCGCAAAGCTCAATGGGTAGGTGTATACTACTTACACAACTGGTTTATTAAAGGCTTTGGTATGTGCTATCCTTCTATGGGATAGTTCATATAAAAGATCCCTTGCTGCTAATAATAAGAGTAGCCGCATTAGTGTGGCGGTAGCGATTTTGTGTCTTCCACTAACACTAACTTCTGTCCTGGACAGACAGCACAGGAAGCGAAGCTCTGTGCCCAGGACAGCATGCTTGAACATTAATTGGATATAAGCATGAAAATAAATACAACCTACAACCAATCATGGTTCTTTAATAAGTTTATTTGACAATATGTCATTACTGGATCAGTATCAACTTTGATTACATTTCCTCGGAAAACCACCATTCTCCATGTCGTTCTCCTTGTCCGATGGATTAATACCTCATCGTGATTGGTCTGTTATCTCTTTCTGCATCTGTTTTCTTGTCCAATAGAAAAGATTAATCAGTTTTGACAATTGCAATGAAGTCTGCAACCATCCGCAATTGTTATTGTGCAGAAACCAATATGTGCATAGTCAGACAAAGTTGTTTCAAAAAAAGATTAAGAAAGTAAAGCCCTTTAATTAACCAGACGAGGTCTGTGTCGACAAATAAATTTACTCAAATACGTCTTCTCGGTAAACAGTTTGCTAATAAAATGGCATTCTGATACTAAATGCAAGTCTGGTTAGTAGGTACAGAGTATTTAATAATATTGGTCCTTAAAAGAAACTGTTACAGCTTCATCAATTTTCAAGATATTAAAACTATTTATGCACTATCAAGTATCAATGTATCACGAAGTAAATAGTTTTACCAAAATAAAAATACAGAAAATAAATTGAAGTCATGAGAAACTTGCCCAAAATGTGATCAGTAACTTTAAACAAAGTCTTGACATCATAATTATCCTGAATGGATGTCATGTGGAACATATTTTATGAATGGAAACTGAAACGTATTGGCCGTCATGAAGGTACATGTATTGCCCAGGTATTATACATCAAATAAAGATTTATTATGTCTGCCATAAGGCTATGCTTTCTAATTTATTTTATTGATGTGTATACAAAATACAAATGCACAGAATAAGGACATATAATCAGGGTTTCACATGACACGGGAATCCTGCATATTTGACACAATATTTCACAAAAATACTTCTAAATAGAATACATCAATGTGCGCATCATGGTTGACACAAAATATTTCCAACGTCAATCGATTTAATTTTTCTTTTAAATATACTAAAAACTATTATTAATGAGAAGAAGAAACAATGAATATAAATGTATTTAAATATTATAAAGATCTTAGAATAGTATATAATGGGTATAATATATGTATGTAATATAAACAAGACAGGTGGCTGCTTAATACAAGTTTTATTATACTAAATTAGCTGATTAGGGATAAAATAAAGGTGACCCTAAAGGTGAAAGTTGGTTTGACAATAATATTATGTTACCAGTGTACTCGGCAGAACATTCTGAAGGAAAGTTTTAAAATAAACTTTAGATTTCTCTTTTATTGAAAATAATCACTAAGTCTTTTTTCACTAATCAAATATGTATTTTTTGTTTTCACTGTCACCGTTCATTAAATTTTCATTCTTGTGTACACTTGTGGTGTATTATTGGACTTTCTTTTTTTAGAAAGTGTGTATTTTCTACATTTATTATGAGAGCACTACTTTATTCTTTTCATTAAAATTTCATTTGTATGTACATTTGAGTTGTATTATCAGACTTCTTTTACTTGGAAAAGTGTATTTTCTAACTTTACTTTTAGAGCACTATTATATTCTGTTCATTAAATTTTCATTCATATGTACATTTGTTTTGTATTATCAGACTTCTTTTCTCTGGAAAAGTGTATTTTCTACCTTCATTTTTAGAGAATTGTTCATTAAAATTTCATTCATATGTACATTTGTGTTGTATTATCAGACTCTTTTTTCCTTGGGAATGTGTACTTTCTACCTTCACAGTGAGAGCACTACTTTATTCTGTTCATTAAAATTTTATTCATATGTACATTTGTATTGAATTATTGGACTTATTTTGGGGGCATTATGTATTTTCTACCTTTACTACGAGAGCACTATTATATTCTGTCAGTTAAATTTTAATGCATTTGTGTTGTATTACCAAACTTCACCTTGTCAGTGTGTATTTTCTACCTCTATTGCAAGAGCACTTTAACATTAACACATTACATTTTCATTCATTAATAAACTGAGGTGTGTTATTTACCAGATTTTTTATTAATACAATGTTGTAACGTGTGTTTACTACCTTTATTCTGAAAAACACTTTTACATTTGTATTATTTGTTAACCACTTTTCCATAGTAACCTGTATTTTCTGCCTTTACTATGAAATCACTTCTTTATTAAATTCGTTAAATCTTCATTGATTTTTACTATCATGTGGTTTGTAATGTAACAAGTCTTCTTTTCTATAGGAATGTGTATTTTCGACATTTCCTTTGACGTAATTATCCTGTTCAGTTTAAAAAAAATTCAATTATTAGCACATTTTTGTAGTGTACTAGATAACTTTCCCATAGGGATCTTTATTTTCCACCTTCAGAACAAGATTGCTCATAAATTAATTAATTTAATATCCATTCATTCGTACATCTGTATTGTTTTCCTGTGTATTTTTTACCTTTATTACAAGAGCACTACAATATTCATTTCATTATTTTTTTAAAATTAATTTCTACATTTGTGTGGTTTTACCAGACTCCTTGAAACTGATGAGGCTGCAGAAGGAATTAACACCTTGCTGCAATAACTAACTGTTGTTCGTATGGATTGGCATAATTACATCTTCTGCCTCAAATATCAAAGCTTCGAAGCAACCGTTCCCGTCCATGTGTGTATTATGGTGCTGGTAATCTTGTGAGCCACGGGCTGTGTGACTAATTTCTTCCTCCGACGGTATTCCAATATTGCTGGAATGGTGTGGAGTCAAACGGAGCTTGTCCGTTCGAGTCATGGACTACACTAATATTGCTGAACTGTTGATTAAGTTGTGATGATTCAAGGTGCAGGAAGAGTCCGACATCTTAGTTTTCTTTTATATGGCTTAAGGTTTTTATCATTCGTTGTAGTGGGGTGTAGCTCAAGAGTTAGATCATCTGTCTGATGTGCAGAGGATTGTCGGATCAATCCCATCCAGTGGATCCATTTGAGATATTTATTTTAGACTGTGGTCTATCACTGGTTAACAAAAGCATTGTATGTACTGTCTTGTCTGTGAGAAAGAGCATCTGTTTGAAGTGCTGAGGGTCATCAGATCAAACCCTATTACTGGAGACATTTGAACTATTTCTTATTTTAGATTGTGGTCCACCACTGGTTAACAAAAGCATTGTAGGTACTGTCTTGTACTGTCTTGTCTGTGAGAAAGTGCATCTGTTTGAAGTGCTGAAGGTCATCAGATCAAACCCTATTACTGGACTCATTTGAACTATTTCTTATTTTAGATTGTGGTCCACCACTGGTTAACAAAAGCAGTGGTATGTACAGTCTTGTTTATGAGAAAGTGCATCTGTTTGAAGTGCCGAGGGTCATCAGATCAAACCCTATTACTGGACTCATTTGAACTATTTTTTATTTTAGACTGTAGTCCACCACTGGTTAACAGAAGCAGTGCAGGTGCAAATACAGGTTTTAAGGGAAGTTGGGGGGGGGGGATCAATTGACAGATATTTTTGCTTCCCGATTTTTGAGGCATTTGCAATACTAACTATTTAAATTATGTGGTGAACCACGGTGTTCTAAATATGTTAGTATCAGTGTGCTCTAATATGCCATTAAACAAACAAAAAAAGCACAAAAATTATGACTCTAACCTTTTTTAAATTTACTAAACATATTGCCTGTCAAGCAAACATTATTACTTGCATTTCATTACCAACATGCAATAAATATAATTATAATTAACATAACATGGTTTTGTATGAAAATAGTTCCATTTCTTTGCATACTAAATTCTGTCCAGGTTATTGATGAAATTAATTAAAGCAGCTACTGTTACTATGTTTGTGCTGATGACACTACTTGGCAGTTATGTGGTTAATAATAGATTGTTCATCAGTTTGCAGAATGAAAGCAGTAATTAAAGAGTTAATCCCGCTCTTTGAAGTTTAGATTTAGTATTCATAATACAGTTATTAAAGTAACCTAATTATTGTTGCTTATTTTTGGTTACCTCCCACTGCACTCAAGAGTTTTGTAGATTATGATATAGTTCATTATTTAGTCAGCAGCTATCAGATGTCAGACATATTATGGTATTTTGTGACTCATGATCTTTATGTAAAAGAAAAAATCTCAACCTCCGTTGAGGAAATTCGAACTATGACTATCAGTATGTTAGGGTGCGGGACGTAGCTCAAATGGTAGCGTGCCTGCCTGTGAACCAATCGGTTGTCAAATCAATCTTTCTCAGTGGACTCAGTTGCAGTTTGGGCTATTTTCCGTTCCACCCAGTGGTCCACAACTGGTTTATCAAAGGTCGTGGTATGTGCTGTCCTGTCTGTGGGATGGTAGATATAAAAGATCCCTTGCTGCTTATCAGAAGGCATAGCCTATGTGGCAGCAGCGAGTTTCTTCTGAATACATATGTCAGAATGACTATATGATTGATGTTCAATAGCCAGTGATAAGATAAAAATCAATGTGCTCTAGAGTCATTGTTAAATAAAACAAACTTTACTTTTTATTCAACTCCATTGAGGAAATTAAAACCATGACTCTCAGTATGAGAGTCCAGCACTCTACCAACTGTTATTATTATTATTACTATTGTTTACTTAACGACCCCCAGCACAAAAAATAAACATTGGCTATTGGGGGTCATACATTGGTGAGATGTTAAAAATTTAATCAATTAAAATGAGTGTAAAAAGCTGATTTATATTATTTAATATATACAATATAAATATATATGGAAAAACAATAAAATACATATCACTATGGTACTACCAACTGAGCTAATAGGGAAATTCCCACTAGCTATTGCCAGTAGAAGCACTTTATTCTAACACTACTACATGCAGAGGAAACCCATCACTGCCACAAATGCTGCTCTTTCCTATTAGCAGCAAAGGATCTTTTATATGCACGTTCCTACAGACAGGACAGTGCATACAATGGCCTTTGATAAAAAACAGTTGTGGACCACTGGTTGGTGCAAGTGGTGTAAATCTACCCACTGAGCCTTGCAGAACACTCACTCTGGGTTGGTGCTGGTACCAAAATTAATAATTCCATGCCTTGACTGAGATTTGATCCCAGTACCTACCAGGTGTGAGTCTTGACATCTTGACCACGGTGCCACCGAGGTCTGTATAATTCATTAACAAAGCATCCAGCTAATTTTGTGTGAGGATTCGTTAGATCAGTTCTCTTTACTGAATCCATCTAGCTGTTTCTCTTTCCAGCCAGTGGTCCATAACCAATACTTGCTGCTAAAACATAAAGAGTAGCCTATGTAGTGATAGTGGGTTTTCTCTAAAGACCATAGTTTGTTTTGTTTAACGACACTAAAGCACATTGATCTATTAATTATCGGCTACTGAATGTCAAACATTTGTAATTTTGACACAAAGTCAGGTGTGAGCCAGCCTCTAACAGGTTTTGAACCACTGTCTTCAGCTTGAGAGTCTGATGTTCTACCACTGAACCACCAAATACCATGAGTCACAAAACACCTTGTTTCTGCTACTGATCTTCCGGTTGGTCGTCGGATCGATCCTTCTCAGTGGAACCATTTGCAGTTTGGGCTATTTTCCGTTCCAGACAGTGGTCCACAACTGGTTCATCAAAGGCCGTGGTATGTGCTGTCTTGTCTGTGGGATGGTTCATATAAAAGAGCCCTTGCTGCTTATCTGAAAGAGTAGCCTATGTGGTGGCAGCGGGTTTCCTCTTAATACATTTTTTTATCAGAATGACCATATGATTGACATCCAGTAAACGATGATAAAATATGTCAAGGTATTCTAGAGGCGACGTTAAATAAAACAAACTTTACTTTTTACTGGAGTGTCGTTAAACAGTCCTTCCCTTTTTCTCTCACACAATATCCACATCACAAATGAAGAGTGCTTTCACAAAACTTGCTAAGTCCAAGTGACGTCATTTTGACAAATACTTCTACAATTCCCTGCGTGTACATAATACTATAGATGACAAAATCAATAAAACTTTTTATATAATTGTGTTGTACAAAAACTGTTATATCCGTGTAACAATGTGTAACAATATATCACACTTGCAATCATCCATTTATCCAAATTGCAGACGTAACCAGTTCTATTATTGTAAAGTAAAGTTTGTTTTATTTAATGACGCCTCTAGAGGACATTGATTTTTATCTAATCAGCTATTGGACATCAAATATGTGGTCATTCTGACCTAATAGAATAAACCTCATTGGCTACTCTCTCTGATAAGCAGCAAGGGGTCTTTTATATGCACTGTCCCACAGACAGGACAGCACATACTACAGCCTTTGATGAAACAGTTGTGGACAACTGGTTGGAACAGAAAATATCCTAAACTGCAAATGGGTCCACAGAGAAGGATCGATCAGATGACCGACAGCATCACAAACAGACACGCTACTGTTTGAGCAGTTTTGTTACTGAGTATTAAAAAAACTTTCCTTTTTTATGAGTAGGTAATTGGTTCTCTTTTGTGCTTTCTCTCGTTCAGACACCGAGTTCTCCTGTGATGTAATTTAAATATTTACCTCGTTCATCGGGGTCCTATCATTGAATATTTACCTCGTTTGTCAGGGTCCTATCATTGATGAATCATACTGCAATGATGAGCTAAATGAGAAATTAAAACATCCACACTGAAAGAAAAACATAACTGGAGTGAATCATGTTGACAGTATGTAAATTAAAGGGCCATGTTGCATGAGATTTTACCATTTTAATGTGTTCTTTGTGAATGAGGAAATTGTAAAACAGTTTTATTGATATGGCCGTGGGTTTTCCACTAGAGACAGCTCATGAATTAGCTCTTTTGCTAGCAGTTGACACCAGGCTATAACATTCTAATAAAACTTTAAAGTCTGGATTAAAGGATTAAACTTTAAAATTCTATATCGTCACCTTTTTTTATATTTTTTAATGACCTCATTAGAGCGCCATTGATGTATTAATCATTGGCTATCATAGCCTGTATCACTTCAGTAACGCACTACCCTTTTGACTTCGTTAAAAAATTTTTTTTAATTTTTTACCTTAAATTCCTTGTAAATCCATTGTTTGTAAGAACGTCTGCTGTCGATATGTTTTTTCATTTGATTACTACATGAGTAATAAGAAGTTTTAATTGAAAACGAAGAAAGGAAAAAAAATGGGTTCATCTGTCAAAACGAAATTGCAAAAAATATAAGTAGGAATACGCTTTATTCATAGCACATGAAGCCAGAAAGATAGTGCCAAATTGACCTGACACAAACTTTAAATGTCAGACATTTGGTAATTCTGATGTAGAAATAGAGAAAACTGACATATTTCCATTAGCAGCAAGAGATCTTTTATATGCACTACTGTGTTTGATATATCAGTCATGGACATTGGTTGGAATGGGAAAAATCCCAGTCAGAGAATGAATCCACCAAGGTGATTCGATCCCATGATTAAAGCACCTCAGGCGAATACTCTGCCGACAGATTATATCAATGTAGCAGCATCATATTGTTAGAGACCGGCCTCCTGGCTGGTATGTACTGGGATCAAATCTCAGTCGAGGCATGGGATTTTTAATCTCAGTATCGGCTCCAACCCAGAGTGAGTGCTCCACAAGGCTC
>JAULBS010106018.1:0-15549 GCA_032355785.1 Symmetromphalus regularis
GAGAGAGAGAGAGAGAGAGAGAGAGAGAGAGAGAGAGAGAGAGAGAGAGAGAGAGAGAGAGAGAGAGAGAGAGTGTGGGTGTGTGTGTGTGCAGTAATATCACAAGTTGCGCACAGGTTTACTGCCAACGATTATGGTGAAATGGCACATAATTAGTTTTTTTCAATATTTCAACATGTATACTTTCTTTTTTGGCTGAGTATACTTTTATGTTGTATTGTTTTTTTTTCAATATTTCAACATGTATACTTTCTTTTTTGGTTGAGTATACTTTTATGTTGTATTGTTGTAATGAGGTGAGACTTTAATAAACTATTTGTCTTGCATTAGTTTTCATCTATAATCATCGGCTATTGGGAACTATTTGTCATGCATTTGTTTTCATCTATAATCATCGGCTACTGGGTATCAAACACATCGTAATTTTCACACGTAGTCATTAGAGGAAACATGCTATTGTTTTTTAGAACAAACTTTTCCCAAGATAAGACAGTACATACTACAGCCCTTGATATAACAGTTATGAGACAGTGGGTGGAACGGGAAAAAACAAAGAATGAGTCTACCGAGGGAAATCGATCTTACAACCAAAGCACCACAAGTGATCAATCCACCTCCTTATTTTTATCACTTTAGGTTTCTACCAACAACAGACATACTTAAAAAAACAAATCTGATGGGACACTGAAGATTATTCAGACATTAAAAGTAACATTAATAATAATAGTAATAATAATAATAAAAACAACATTTTGAACATTTAAAATTGTAGTATTTTATCATATAGCAAGCATGATGAAAACACAAAATCAAAGTAATGATCTCATATTTATACATACATACATTTGTACATACATTAAATATATTGTACCAAAAGTTCAAACTGCATTAAGATTGCATTTCATAAAAATTTTGACAGATGCCAGACATTTTTCTCTTAAAATCATAAAAATAAACATTCTTAAAAGTATTCTTCATATTTTTGTTATACATATACCTTTTTCATACCTACATGTATACATGTAAGTCTAGCCTATGTCATAAAAAAAAATTCAAAATAAATAAATCGCAATAATAAAAAAAAATCATGTTAAATAAATATTTAGCCAAATAAAATTATGATATGACATGACAAAAGATGTACTATGTTTTCATTATATAAACTAAATGACCATAGATATATTGTCATATAATGACAAAACAAATTTAATGAAATTTTCATAACATTGTCCATAACAAATTCAAATTTTTCTTGCAGTCAAGAACCTCATTTTAAACAAGCAAATATGGAGTATTTATATAATGTCAAGGGACATTACTCCAATTTTTTAGATTAATTTTTTACTTCCTCATACAAACCATCCACTCAGCTACCGGTACAAACATCTTTTTCTTAGCACCGACACATAACATTGTTTCAAATAAATAAAATAAGAATGAAGCTTTTCTATTCTGCATCATTATTCTACAGGCAAAATATAAATTTTGAGCAAACATACCAAAAGTTGTATGCTTAAACAAGGCATGTATTTGATCATAAAACCAAACTTTAAGGCAGTTTGCATAAAACCAAACTTCAGAAAGCACATAAATAAATCACGTGATTGTGTTTAATATAATCATTATAATAAAACAAATTAATTCAAATGTTATTAGGTAGAGATAATCATCCATCAAAAGATAAATAAATATTAGCTAAAGGGAGATAATTGTACATAAAATAAAAAAATATGAAAACGGCTTGTTTTTAGATTAAATATTTCACGTTTTTGGCCAATTTTGTTGGAAGGAGGTGGGGGCAGGGGGGGAGAGGAAGAGAAGAAGTCTGTTTTTTTGCAGGTGGGAAAAAAAAAAGATTATATCTTTGAGTTCCTTCCTGCACAGAATATATGATCTTTTTGATCAATTTCCTTCCATGTCCCACATTTATAACCAAATACAATGCCATTTTGGTATGCTAACATCGAGTTCTCGTCGTCAAGTTCAACTCTTGCACAATGAGAAATTATTAAAAAATGGCAACCGAAGTCCAACTCCAATCAAATTTCAGATGTATATATGTCACAAATTCCTGCATTTCTAACCAAAATCATACATTTTACTCCCACAGAAAACATTTTACAGATTTTTTTATTTTTGGTTGGGAATGAAAACGTGAGAATAGGTGGGGTGGGGGTGGAGGTAGGGTGAATTTTGCAAACATGTCGGTGGATCCGTGAAACATTTAATAAAAATAACGTGGCCTAATTAAAGGCAAAGGGAGATAGGTGATAAACAGATATTAGGACAACCCACATTAAATATCTGCATGTTTGAACCTTTCTGGATATACATAAAATCAAATTAAACTAATACACGCACATGCACGAATGCATACACACATGCAGGAATACCTACCACCATCTGCCAACAAAAAATATGATACCAAGAAAATAAGTTTTTTGTTACTCAAATGATTTCAAAGGCATACTCCCACGGAATTTAAGGGTCGAGTTTATGGTTTATGATTTTTTTGTTCGTGAGCATAATTCATTACTATAAGTATAAGTGAGATGCAGTGGTTATGTAAGTAGTTGAATGAAGTATTTTTATGGACAAATCAAATGTTTATATTTAAAATTAATTCTTTTTGAAAATTAATTAGGTCAAGGGTCTGTGGGAGTATACATTTAAAATTAGAAATTAACTAAGCAATATGGAAACCCATCCTTTCAATGACAGATTAATCCTTGATATACATCTAGTATCTTGGACGGAATACACTAAAACATAAACACTGTTGCACAAACTGAACAGAGAAACGGCAACTGAATATTCAAAAATAACGTCATGCAAATTATTCCATTATTTGAAATTATAAATAACATGCCAGTCTAAAACAGTTCAGTTAATATTATGCACAATTATTTTGGCTAAGAGATTAATTTGGGTAATTCCTTTAAAAATTTGGGTCTGAAATTATATGAAAATACTTTATGATCCCAAATTCTTAAAAAATTAATCAGGGAAATACAAATAACAATGGATCAGTCTATTAAATAAATGTATACAGGTTAGGTTCGGACACAGGTTTTAAGGAAAGAGGAGTAGGGGTGGGGGGGGGTCAACTGGCAATTTCATTTTGGTTTCCCATTTTTAAGGCATTAAATTATATAGAGAACACTCGGAACCTAAATATGTAAATATAGCAATAAAGACGTATGTAACATCCATTTCTGCTCATTCCCTCTTTTTAATGTACGAAGTGAAAAATAATTTCTTAGAGAAACAAATAGAGTGGGGTCAAAACCCCTAAACCCTCCTGTGTCCACTACCTTTTCTTTGGGAAATGTTAGATAAACTAAGTCGACCCAGTTGCCTGCCCCTTACCTGAATAAAATAACAATGCAAATGTCATAATACATTATCACAAATGCGTCATGTGATACACTGTCAAATTGTTTCAAACACTTCAAATTTTATCACAGCTTAACATTTTGAAGAAACAATGAAAGTCAATGGAGAAAATCTACGTTGATATGAGAATGGTTTAACACCGAGTGCAGCCCATGTGTAAGACGGTTGGACTATTTGAGCCCATTTACAACATCGTCGTTCAGAATTAATCACCAAACTATTATAATTATATAAAAACATCAATAAGAATCAATACATCAACTATATATAACACACAACAAAACTGAAAATATATTGATCTCGATATAATTATTAAAATAGTAAATATAAATATGTCTTAGAATAAAAGTATATTTATGTAAGACTGGATAAGATACCAGGGATTTATCCAAGATTTTTCACCACGATCATCTGGCTAAAGGGATTGGGAAAATTAGCCCGATTTTCGTCATAATTGTGAAGTTTTTTTCACATCACTGAATTTATGCAACTGTAATATTATATTTATTAACCAATTTGAGAATTTATAGTCCACAAATTGGGAATTTTCAGCACTATTTGCATTTGGGAAGGGGCCGATGTTTGGTACTGTATAAAGCCTGGATAAATCTCTGAATAAATTTTTAAAAAAAGTTTTAAATGATAAAATGTTCCCATTAAATTATGGCATTAAAGTGCATATGATCTTTTCATTGGTCTTAAAGTGGTTTAGTTAACTAAAATGATGACTGAATCTGCAAATAAGAAACAAGCAAAAGAATATCACAAACTGTATAAAGGGAGGCAATTCTAAATTACATTGTATATGGGAGATAGCTTTTAAAATGTTGATATTTTTTTTATTTTTCAGTTTTTTGCTCTACTAATTAATGGGAGATTCCTATACCATATTTAGAATATATTTTTTAATATTTTGATAATATTATTTACATAACCTGTGTAACAGCTATAAATAAAACAAATGTAATCCAAATATCGAAGCCCAACATAAAATTATACAGCTGAAAACCCCCAGAAACATGTACATGCATATTAAAAACCCACATCAATTTTGAAAGTGAATTAAAATATATTAATGACATATTCACAGAGGACTTTATGTTTAAATAATCATGCAAATAATGTTCACTAAACAACTAAAAATGATTAATTATTCGGTGTTTTCTTCTGATTCGTCATGCAGGTGGCTTGCAATAGAGAAACTGTAGATAAAACACCAAATGGTTATATTTTTACTTGGGCGTCAATCCTGAGGGGATGAGGGCACACATCCTCAGCACTTTATGGACAGGGGAGGATGCCTATATAATAATAATAATTATCACCCTCACTTTTTCCTTCGAAAAATTGAAATTAGACTATTGTAGAGGGGTTATCATCCTACAACAGCTTTGTTTCTATGGAAAAATAAAGTGCAATTTTTCTCCAAAGTGATGTCAGAAAAGGCATTTCAAAAATTAAGGATTTTCAAAAAATTAAGGAGATGCTTCTACCCCCTCCAGTTCCACGCCTTACTTCCAGGAAGTGATTGTTGCCCTTGTATTTCTACCATCTTTAAAACCACTGAGCTCAATTCTGCTATACATGTAGCTATGTAAACAGGAATTGAAATTTCATGTCTGTATAGGGAGAGGAAGTTCTTTAATTATTGCCTTGGATGGTAAGGACTGTGTGCACACGTCAAGGATATAATACCAAATGAGGCATTATGACAACTCTTGTGGTACCACCAAAGAAATATCACTTTCTGTTAATTTATGCGTTTTTTTTTCAAAAAGGCTTAAAATAAAATATAATTTTGTCCATCCAGTGAACCACTCATAAAAATAGGCCTCAAAATTTCAGAGCCGTACCCTTCGTGGGGCAATTGCACCCCTGAGAATCACATTTTTTTTTTACTCAAGAAATAGCATACACGTCTCAGGATTTAATTTGTATAGTGTTTCATTCCATGTCCCTCCCCCACCACAAGGATTTTTTTATCAGAGTATGACCCTGAATTTATAAATATATTTTTTTAATGAGAATAATTTTTTTACAGCTATTTTTAGTCCGTTATAATGAATGCAAGTCAATGGTCATGGCTAAAAAAAAAAGAAAAAAATCCCCTTCCCTGTGTTAACTGTTGAGATCAGAGGCTGAATTTGAGTAAACATTTCTCTTGTTTTAAATTTTGAATTTACGGATGTACTATTTCACCAAACAACAGAAAAACCTAAATTATATATATCGGTAGTAAATAAATAATTTCAAAGATTGTAATTCATCAAGCAGGTAGGAATGTGGTAAGAAAGGGAGATATTGGTCATGTCGCTTTAATGAAAAATATTCGAACAGTGGCTTTAAATGGATTGAATCACCGGGTTTTGATGCCAAATTTATGGGCTGTGTTACATATCAAAGTTAGTCCATGTCCATGCAACCAAAATATGTTTTTATGATGGTATTTTCTTAAAACATCTCAATGGTTACCCATAAGGAACAACTCATTATTTTTTTTTACCTTTTCTTCAAAGTCTGACCATCCCTTTATAATACTGAAATGAACCCCCTCTAAAATTATGTTCATTTTCACCCCCAACTAATATTTCAATTTTGCTATCGTATAGGGGTGATTTTGAATTATAATTTTTTTAATATACATGCACAAACCCCCCTTTTAATTAATGCTGTTTAATATTTACAAAGCTATATTTAATAAATCATTGCCCAAACATTAAACTATTCTACATGACTGTTCCAATTTAATCATTACTACCGTATTTATCCAGCTATAAGTCAGTCCCTCTTCCTTCCAAAAACAGCCTTAAAAACACGACCTGTCTTATAAGCATGATCTAAAGTCAAAACACTGTTTTTGGCAATCTCCAGTTACAATGACTGGTCATGAAAATGGATGTTCTCTAGTGTGTGAACAGAACCAAGTGTTGAGAGTTGTCTACCTTAACTTAATTACTCAGCAATTTCAAAATGGTCGATCCCTAAATGTATGGATAAATACTGGAAATAAATTATAAGAATGTTGCCTGAAACAAACTTATGTGTGTAATTTTCTGTTCAGTAGCACTCAGTAATGTGGCTATCCATGCATGGAAATTAATTAGAAGTTTTTCAGTAAACATCGGCGGCAACACACTCACAGGTATTCTCTAAAATTTCCCCCCTTTTACAAACAAGTGGAGGCAAAAATCTCCCCCAAAACACACCAAAATCACTCCCAGTCTTATAGGCAACATAACCTTGTAGCTGAATAAATTTGGTAATAAAATACTAATCAAAACCAGCTAATTTTAACCCTTATTTGTATAGCTCTAACATGTATTTTAACTTTTTAATGGTTTTTCGGCAAACATCGGGGACAACCTTCTTGAAAATTTCACCCAATCTTACAAACAAGTGGAAACAAAAATCTCCTCTAGGACACTGCAAGAACACTACATGTATTATAGGCAACATCGCCTTATAGCCGGATAAATACGGTAATGTTTAGCCAGATACCCTGTACACCTACGTAATGCTCTGATACTCTCGAAACGAAGATAAGCATCATATACCGGATGGATAACCACTAATATGCAAGAAGTCAATTTATATTTTTACCTGGACATAAAATAAAAGCCATCTTCATGTTATTACGTAAAGAAGATACGTAACAGAGGCTATAAATTTGACAGCAATAAACGGTGGCTTGTTACCTTTATTGGTGTATATGCAAACTAAAACAAGCTATAATGAATAATAAAGTTGTCACGCTATACATTTTTTCTGGTTACATTGCCATGTGTGATAGGTTTATACAGAAGGTCATTGGTCTATAAATGTTACATGTAATTCAGCGAGGTAACGTATGTGCAAGGAACAATATATACAAATCATAGTTTTATCGGAATCTGCCGTAAATTCAGTTACTGGAATGAATTTCATCTCGGGAATGGAAAGTTTTCTCCACCAACTTCACTCCTTCTGAAAAAAAATAAAGTAAGAAAATTATCACAATGTGAAAAAAAAATCACAAAATGTCTAGAAAAAACAAAGGATTGTCACAGTGATTATGACATGATGACATCACATAGTAAAGTAAGGATTGATTAATGACATCACAGTGATTATGACATGATGACGTCACTGTAAAGGAAACAATTGTTTAATGACATCACAGTGATTATGATATGATGACATCACTGTAAAGGATTGTTTAATGACATCACAGTGATTATGACATGATGACGTCACTGTAAAGGATTGTTTAATGACATCACAGTGATTATGACATGATGACGTCACTGTAAAGAAAGGAGTTTCAGAGGAACAATGGATCTTTTTCAAACTGGACAGCACATACCACAACCTTTGTTACACCAGTCATGGACCTTTGGCTGGAATGAGAAATCACAGCTTTTACTTACATAAAAAAACTAAACAAATATACATGTAACTATGTATCCTCAGACTTTTAAATCAGCGGTTCCTAACCTTTCTCCACTCGCGGTCCCCTTTAACATTAAAAAAATCTTTACTATAATTGCATTCACTCTGTTCAGTCATATTTCCCTTTAACTTCACGGACCTCCAAAATGTTTTCACGGACTTGTTAGGGGTCCGTGGTTCCCAGGTTGGGAAATACTGTTTTAGACCAAAAGTTATTTGAATTGAACACAACAAACCTACAGTATCTCAACTTCTAGCTTAATACAATGAAAAAGAACCCGCCTAAGCATTAATATCTAAATTGACCTTAAGAAACATTCAATATCAGTGTATAGATTCCTTTCCAAAACATTATTATTCCCCGTGAAAAATTACTTGCCCCTAAAACTACACCTATCTCTCCCACAATTTAATTATTGTGTGGTATCATAACAGATGAGATAAAAAAAATTAAAATAATAATAAAAATAAAATACACTATGATATCTTAAAAAGATTCTTAGTAAAGCCAAAACAATTTATGTTGAAAATGGTAATCTTACAATGTCAAAATTTTTTCTAGTTTGTTTTACATTATTAATTTAATCCTTAAAATGAAAAGGTGAAACCCTGAGCTTCAATACCTAACTGGACATCTAAAAACATGCAACATCTATGCTTTCAATTCTTTCCGAACTTTGTATCCACGGTAACCAGCTTGTATCCTAGCAGCTGCCTGGTTCTCTATATCTTCCCGATCGAAAGTCTTCGAAATGTTGTTATTCTCGAGAGGTGTACTTGAGCGCTCTATCTCCTTCTTGCCTTTCAACTCCTTCCTTGTTTTGTAACCACGGTAACCAGCCTGAATTTTTGCTGCCGCTTCATCCTCTTTCTGAGTGTTTTTATCTGGAGTTGTGTCCCTTTGAGGAGGAGTTTCCTGTCTGCTGCGAGATGGTGTTACCTCTCTTGGCAATGGAGTTGCCTCCCTTGGAGGTGGAATGTTCTGAGCCTGTTCCCGTTCATTTTTTAATCTTTTGCGTGTTTGGTAACCGCGCACACCGGCCTGAATTTTAGTAGCTGCTTTGTCTTCTTTTATCCTGTCATTAACAGAATTGCGGTCTTCCCAGCGAGGAGGGGATGGTTCGCGGTCCTCGTATCGGTCCTCATCCTCTTTCTGTTGCTGAGTTTGCTGTTTCTGTTGTTGTCGTGAGCGGTATCCACGGTAATGATGCTGAATTGTACGGGCAGCCTGAAACATCAAACAGCATGATAAACACAATGATAATCAAACATTAGGTAATCTTGTCATGCTTCATCATACCTGTTAAGTCTCCCAATTAGAGCGGGAGGCCCCCAATTTTAAGTAACTCTCCTGACCTCCTGATCGGGTATTCAAATTAAGCCCAATCTCCTGCTTAAAAAAAAATATATCACTGTATCCCGCCAGCATAAAAATTGGTAAATCGCTTACAGGTGGCACTTCTTGTGGGGCATATTATAGGCCATACACGCAGGGACTAATACTGTGAACATGTGGAAATACATCTGTTTCATGTTTTATGGTGCAATAAAAGTTTGGTGCTGATAAACATACTTGGCAAAAGTTTTAAAAAGAACACCCCAAACCCACCAACCTTTTACAGAAACCCCCCCCAAAACTGACTGTTATTATTTTATATGACGGGTGTACTACCTAGAGTCTTTGAGTGAGCAAACATTGTATTTAATTATCATTGAGTACATTTATTAATCATTGGCTATTGAACCAACAGGTTTTGAACCACTGTCTTCAGCTTGAGAGTCTGATGCCCTGTTACTAGTCACTAAAGCTACCTTATTTCATTATCCACCAAACATGCAAGAAAATGCCCACAAGAAGCCCTCATACAGAATATCTGAATAAGTATCGTACAGTGCATGACAAATATTCAAAGGACAAATTCTGTTTTCATTTATTCATATTGGATAAAGGAAAGGATTGTTTGTTTAATGACACCCCAGCACATTGTTTATTCAGTGGCTATTAGGTGTCAGTCATATTGTATTTTGTGATTCATTGTCTATTAGTGGAAATCTGCAAATACCACATTGGCTACTCCTTCCAATTAGCAGCAAGAGATCTTTTATAAGCACTTTCCCATAGCCAGAATAGCACTTACCACGGCTTTTGATAAACCAGATGTGGATCACTGGTCCGTGTAAGTGGCTTACACCTGCCCAATGAGCCTTTGCGAAGCACTCACTCTGGGTTGGAGCCAGTACCATGATTAAAAATCCCATGCCTGGACTGAGATTTGATCCCAGTACCTACTAACCATGAGACCAGCAGCTTAAACACTGTACCATCATAAGGGACATACTGTTTGATATGAAACCATTCAATAAGCTGAGAGAATTGCTTTTACAATAAAAAGAAAATTCTAATTACCTTATCTTCCTGTTTCTCTCTTTCTTCTGACTTTCCAGATGTAGATTTTCCAGAAGATTTTCCATTGTTCTTATTCTGTGGCGATTTTGTTTTTGATTGACTTTGCTTTGATGCACTTTTTTCTTTCTCTTTTCTTTCTCTATCACTTTTCTCTTTCGCTTCTCTCCTCTCTTTCTCTCTAGCTTCACTCCTCTCTTTCGCTTCTCTTCTCTCTTTCTCTCTAGCTTCACTTCTCTCCTTTGCTTCTCTTCTTTCTTTCTCTCTGGAATCGCTTTTCTCTTTTGCTTCTTTTGCCTTCTGCTCGTCTTCTTTGCGCTTCCGATCTTCATCTTTCTGGCTGCGGTTGTCTCTTCTGTCAACTCGGCCATTATTGCGATCTTGTGTTCTGTCGTTCTGTGGTCTACCATTGTTACGATCTTCATCCTGTTTTGAGTTAGAGCATTCAGTACAGAGACTTTCAACAAACAATGTGTGATAGTGAAGATTAACATTAAATTAAAAAATGAGGGGACTCAATGAGCAGACAACTTCATCATTATTTTCTGTTAAAGGTGTATTTATAGGATGTCCAATAATTCGTCTGCGCTCTGACAAAGGAGCAAATATTCAAAATTTTATAAATAGACATAAAATAATTTTTCATGTTAATAGGGCCGTATATTTTGATACTGAAAATAACAACTTTATCTTTCACTATGACTCAGATCAAAATAATAACTATTCAGGAAAATACTGTGAAATTAATTTAGTGAATTTGTTTTTCATTTGAGAAAATAATGGAAACTGAAATTTCTCGACCTTTGATGAATTTCCAAATGAAAATTTTGAAACTTAAAGGAGGACATGTCTGGGAAAATACGAGCGTATGGCAACCCTAGTGTATTTTATTAGTAGAAGATATTAAATTATTAGACACCCTACAATAACATTTAAAAAAAAGTTTTGTTTGCACCTCATTGAGACCCCTCAGTAATTAATGTGCACAATATTTTAAAATACCTAAATCATGGTGTGGATCAACAACTGATGACAATATGAATATTCATTTATTAAAATTAAGTAAGCAATATGAATATTCATTTATTAAAATTAAGTAAATTCAATTATTAAACATGAGTCAATTTTACCATCATATTTGAAAGATCTGAAATGACTTAATTTTCATAAATTCCATCTGGGTTTATTCCAACATAATATACTCTCACTATCTATGTGGTAATTCATCATTATCATGGAATTAACAACTTTAATAAATATTATTACTCATGATGCCATCAATTGCTATATCCTACATGGATTCCAGATACTGGCAAAAAAAAACCATTAAAAAGGTTAGTAAAGCATGCAGATGCATTATGTACTGAACTAACATACACACAGGCCTGTAGTCAGAGGGAGGGGGGGGGGGATAGGGGAGATCGGAGGAGAGTTCTGCTAAAATGAAAAAATTATATAAATATTTTTAATTTTAATTTTATTTTTTATTATTGAGTTCCATCTACATGACATTTCGATTCCCCCCACCACTAAAGATTCTGGCTACAGGCCTGTACACATACAACACCTGAAATTGCCCGCGGCAATCAGCAATGCCGTGGATATTGCCCCAGCACTTATTTTGCTGTGGACATTTTCTTAATTGCAGGGGTTGCACATACATGTAGTTATATAGATATAAAAACCAAGACGTCACATACATTAACCAAGTGTAATTTTTACTAAGCCTCTACTGACTATATCCTAATGATTACCACAGGATGCTGAATATGTATGTATGTACGCACACAAACAGATTTTTTAAAGGGGTGTGTGTTTGGGTGTGTGTGTGTGTGTGTGTGTTTGTGTGGAGGTCCAAATTAGTTTTAAAATTTTAATAGTTAACACAATGTGTGCCAACTACGCACATATACGTAAATAAAAGTGTATCAGATTTTGCCACTTCAAGTATACTGGTAGCAGGTGCGGTGCAGACAGTATGGCCGGTGTGGCCATACCACTTTTTGAAGAGGTATGGCCTGACTATACTACTTTTTTTCATGAAATCTAGATATAGATGTTAGTGAGTTGCTGATCATTGAACTTCCCCACCCTTCCCCAAGCAAATTATAAACCACTACCACACAGTAAGTTATGGTTAATGCAATTAACAGAACATACTCTCTAGAATGCTTGCATTCTTCGGAGGCTCGCCTTGGTTGCCTTTGGCAATCTTGAGCCATACCACTATTTTTTACACTGTGCCGCCCCAGGATAGTAAAGGGCAAGGCAAGATTTTGAAACATGTCCCCGCTGGCTCACACTTGACTACATGTCAAAATTACCAAGTGTTTGACATCCAATAGCCTCTAATTAATAAATCAATGTGCTCTAGTGGTGTCGTTAAAAAAAAAAAAAACTTTTCCTTTCTCAATTATAATTATTTATATAGACCTAATAGATACTTAATATATTATAACATTGGTATGTAGCCAATTACATTAAACAAACAGTAACCACGGTGATATGCAGCACTCTGATAAATAACTCAATACAAAGAGTCAAACAAAGAGTTCACAAAATCTGTTTCATGCTTTTTTCTTTTTGTTTAACGAAACCACTAGACGCTACAGCAGATTGATTTATTAATCATCGGCTATTGGATGTCAAACATTTGTTAATTTTACATGTAGTCAAGTGTGACCCAGCCTCTGGCGGGTTTTGAACCTCTGCCTTCAGCTTGAGAGTCCGATGTTCTACCACTGGACCACAGAGACTCCCCTGTGTCGTGCTGTTTAATTTGTAAAATCTTGATCGGTCTTGCTGGAGTCACATTTGTTAGAAATTCAACCTACAAGGCCTGACGACATTTTAATTTTTCACTCTAAAATTGAGCATTGAATCCACTACTGCCACTTAAACTACTCATTTCAGTTCATAACAAGGGCTATTTTTGATGGACTTTCTCAAAGTCAGACCATCAGGTACCACAACCTTTGATATACCAGTTGTGGACCACTAGATGGAAATGAAAACAGCTGAATGGGTCTGCTAAAAAGGACAATCCAATGACCCACTATATCTATTTTAGCCCCCTGCTATAGAATTACACTCAGCTATTGCTACATGGATTGCAATTTAATAAGAATATCTCTATCATCTTCATTTGAGATGGGTGTATTCCCATTGGATATCTCAAGGATTGTTTGTTTAATGACATTCCATCACATTGTTTATTCTGCAGTTTTTAGGTGTCTGACATATCGTATTCTATGATGGATGATCTTTAGAGGAAACCCACTATCACAACATAGGCTACTCTTTCCAATTAGCAGCAATGGATCTTTTATATGTGCTTTCCAACAGACAGGAGAATTTATTGATAAACCAGATGAGGAGCTATCACTCTGGGTTGGAGCCGATATCAAGATGAAAAATCCCATGCCTCGACTGAGATTTGATCCCAGTATCTACCAGCCGTGAGACCGACACCGTAACAACTACTTGTAGAAATACTGTACTTATTCTAGTCTCTACAAATATATACAAATATCTTGATCAATTCTTAACTTGAAATGGGTGTATTCCCAAGGGAAATCTCAACAACAAGCAACATTTGTACACAACTCAGCTTCCTGTGCTGTCTGTCCTAGGCAGAGGTTATTATTAGTATGAGAGATGAAACCTGCTGCTGCCACACATGACTACTCTTATTGATAAGCAGCAAAGGATCTTTTATATGCACTATCCTAGAGAAGGATAACAAAAAACCATATCCTTTGATAAACAAGTTGTGGATCACTGGTCAGTACAAGTGGTGTACACCTACTCACTGAGCCTTGCAAAACACAAACTCTGGGTTTAAACTGAAATTAAATATTCTCTGGCTCAACTTAGATTTGATTCCAAAGTAAAGTTTGCTTTATTTAACGACACCTCTAGAGCACATTGATTTTTATCTTATCATCAGCTATTGGACATCAATCATATGGTCATTTTGACATATTTTTAGAGGAAACCCACTGCCACCACATAGGCTACTCTTTTTCAATAAGCAGCAAGCAGTCTTTTATATTCAGTCCCATAGCCCAGACAGCACATACCATGGCCTTTGAGGAACCAGTTGTGGACCACTGGTTGGAACGATAAATAGCTCAAACTGCAAATGGGTCCACTGAGAAGGATCGATCTGACGACCAAATGTTTCACAAGTGGACACGCTACCATTTGAGCTACATACCGCTCTCATAATATGAAGCAGAGCATTTAGTGGAAAATCTGTCAATACATGTATTTTAGAAATATTGTACATTACTGAACCAACTGGCAAAATTTCATACAAACATCTTGATCAATTTTTAACTTGAGATGTGTGTATTCCCATGGGAAATCTCAGTTTGTACATGTAATATGTGCATATAAAAGATCCCTTGCTGCTTATCAATAAAAATAGCCACAGTGTGTTGCAGCAGGTTTCATCTCTCCTACTAACTCTAACCAGTCTTGAATAGGGACAGTGTGCTTTAAATGAATCTTAATTGGATATAAGCACTAAATATGTTTAATCAATGCCAACCGTATTTTTTCTCTCCACAAAATGATGAATTATATGCCAATCCTGCAATTAAGAAAATATCCACGGCAAAATAAATGCTGTGGAGAAACAGTGTCCATAGCATTTTCCAAGGCAATTTTAACATAAAGTATACTTTAATTTTAATAATTTGAAAAAAATATGCCTTGAAAAAAATTAAAATTTAGTCTGTGGCAAAAAAAGAGGAATGAAAAGCTATGAGGCAATCTCCATGGCATTGCTAACAGCTATGGGCAATTTCAGGTGTTGTATATGCATGCTGTCATAATGTTGAATTATGTGAACTGTACTCCATTCATAATCTACAAGTAGTTTGGAACTATAACGGAGTGTATGGATTAAGACTGGATAAGCAACACTGACTGAATATTGAATCAGAGCTCCATGGAAAGCTTGTTTGAAATGTTCTTGATTATGGATGTAATCATTGTTTTTGGTTTTTTTGTTTAATGATACCACTAGAGCACATTGATTTATTAATCATTAGCTATTGGATGTCAAACATTTGGTAATTCTGACATGTAGTCAAGTTTGAGTCTGCCTCCAACAATTTTGAACCATTGTCTTCAATTGTTACATAATGCCTGTGAATGCTAGTGTGTCCGTAACACAAGGCACTTCATGTTAAACCCAATGAGAAGGTTTGTAACTAGTGAAATTGTTACATAATACCTGTGAATGCTAGTGTGTCCGTAACACAAGGCACTTCATGTTAAACCCAATGAGAAGGTTTGTAACTAGTGAAATT
>JAULBS010106029.1:0-15548 GCA_032355785.1 Symmetromphalus regularis
ATTCCCATATTACATATTTTAAAGACAGTGAATTTGTACATACTGAAACCATAATAATATGTTAAAAATGCTTGTTTCCCAGCCTATGGAGTGTTTATATCGATATGATCCAGTATTCCCATATTACATATTTTAAAGACAGTGAATTTGTACATACTGAAACCATAATAATATGTTAAAAATGCTTGTTTTCCAGCCTATGGAACGTTTATATCGGCATGGACCAGGATTCCGCTATCACGTATTTTGGCGTCAGAGCTCTAGTACTTACTGGAACTCTGCATTTGAAAACAACCCTGATGCCGATTCGTACGAGGTGGACGTCGACGACGTGTACGGCTTGTACGACATTCGGGTTAAAGCTGAAAACGACCTTGGAGAATCACATCAACCAGCGTTTGTTTTCAAAGGTCACTCAGGAGAATCTGGTAAGAAAACCTTCAGTCTTGTTTTTGTTCGTCTGTCTGTCGTTCTGCCTGTCTGTCTGTCTGTGTCTCTGTTTGTCTACATATTGTTTGGTCTTCAAGTATTTCTTAAATATTTGTATTAATATATAAAATATACAGTTCTTTGCATGGCCGTAGGAACTGGGTGACACGTGACTACCACTTGTGAGCCTTTTTATTATTTTTATTATGTATTGTGCATGGTTTTCTTCACCCCCTTTTTTCTTACACATTAATATTTGCCATTGTAACCAAAATCGGACATAGAGTGCCCCTCCCCACCTCCCAAAGGCATGTCTTGTGTGACTATAATTTTTTATGTATTCTGATTTGTTTGTCTTCACTGTGTCTATTGTCTCTTTCAGAACCAGTTGTAGTACCTAAGGATTTTCGATTGGATCGAAGTCGGCCACTGACACCGAGTACAGCTCACTTTATTTGGGAGGCGGTTGACATGTCGGTGGATAAAATAAAGGGCCAGTTTCATGGATATAGGGTGCTTTATTTTTCTTTCATATTAGAGGGGCGGCTAAAATTTATGATTCTTCCAAAAATACGATATATTTTAATTTTGAGAGTATTAAAAAGAAACGTATTTGGATTTTAGTCATCAGCAGTTTTAATCAGGAAAATTAATTAACAGATATATACATGTATATATAATTAAAATACTATAGTACATCACACACAGTAAAGAACATGTTACAGCGGCGGATCTATGTGTTTTCTCCAGGGGCCCGCTCCCACCCCCCTAAATTTTGCGATTTCTTGAAACTTATTATTATAAAAAAAATTCTGTTATTATTTTTTTTAACGTTAAAGAATCCGGCGATTCTAAGTGGATTTTCTGGATCCGCCACCGTGTTAGTTTCTCATAATAACTTTTCTTCTGGAAATGAAAGGGTACCATTTTTATGTAAATTATGGAGAACTATAAAAGCAAATTCTGTAATATTTCAAAAACATTTATGTGGGGTATTTATTTTATTTTTTTCTGACTTCTATTATTCAGGTGAACACCTGGTGTTTTGACGTTCGTTCCATGTGTCATTTACTACAATACGAAATATCAAAATGTCGTAATAACTGTTAATTTGTTTTCTATTTTAGATCCAGTACTGGAAGTCAAGTGAAGGGCGGCACAAAATGAAGCAGATTGATATTATGGTCCCGCACAAACTGAGAAACGAACCGGATGTGAGGGCAGTGATTTCCGGTCTTCCTTCCTATACGGCTGTGAGAGCACAAGTAGTCGTAATAAACACACACTATTCGGGTCAACCCAGTCAAATCATTGACTTCTTCGTACCAGAAGGAGGTTAGTCCGTTTAATGAAAATATGCACCTTTAAGGATCTGAAATAGGAACAGTGCAATGATAAGTTCTAATACATACAGTGGGTTCTGTCTAAACCGGATTCACTTGGGACTGACAAAATGTGCTGGTTCAGACAGAATGTAGGGTCGATTCATAGTTACGGCTCAAGCCATAAGAAAACGTTTGGAGAAAATAATAATATTCACCGATTTTTATTATTTTAAACTGTAAAATCAAGTATGTTACATTTTTAGCGTTCTGAGGAGAGTATTTTAATATGTTTATCAACTCGGATCTAAACAAAAACAAAAACATGTTTTGTTACATCTAACAGATGCAAATCGTAATCGTAAAGATTCTTGTTATTTAATATTTTAGTTGTTTTATTGTCTACAATTCGTGTACTGTAAAACAAAACAAAAACATGTACAGATTCTACCTTATTTTCCAGTGTTTTATTGTTTTGTTTTTATCCACATAAGACTTTTTTTAAGCGTAATGAAGCTTTATAATCTATTTTGTATGTATTTTGTAGCTGCATTTAAAAACATTCATAATCTATAACATTTTTAATTATTAATTATTACCCTAAAATCAAATCGAAAATAACAAATGGATCTTAAGATTTTCAGACAATACTGTGTTAATTATTATTATTAGATACCATTGAATCACATCCGGTATCCATTTTATTTTCCAAAAAAATCAATGAAGGAATTGTTTTGAAAAATAACATTTGATTATTGTCATAATGACATTCATAGCATTCTAGGGATGTGATCTAAACAATTTAAAATGTAGTGCTTTTGTTAAATTGTTATGATGTCATGAAATAATCTAGAACTTGCAAAACCATTGGTTATGGTAGTTAGAGGTACCCAATGAAATAACATATTAATGATTTTGTCTTTTCGTTTTCGTCTATTTATTGATATATTTTATTACATTTTTATTTTCTTCAAATGAAAATTAAATGTTACCCATCATCTGTAACATAGGCGCGGATGCAGGATTTCTGAAAGGCGAGTCCAAATGTGGATTTCTGAAAAGTGGTTGGTCCAAATGTGATGAGTGAATAGAAATGGGGAAAAAAATTTCACTTCCTTCCAATCGGTAAAAGGTTTTTAAAAAATTAATATTCGACAAAAGAGGGGTCTGGACCACCCCTTATCCCCCCACCACCAACCCCGAATCCGCTACTTCATATAAATATACATAGAACTTAACAATTTATTGTAATAAGAACAGTAAAACTGACTAAACTGTTAATTATATATTTGTTTCAGTTCCAGAAAAAGTGCGTCAGCTACGCGCTGAGTCAGTTGGGATGACATATGTGCTTCTCAAGTGGCTACCGCCAGAGACCCCTAACGGAGTTTTAGTCGGTTACCACATAGATTATCAACAAGGTAATCCGCCTTTAAGTAGCAAATTCGGTTATTTAATCATTTATCAATTTATATATTTCAAAAAATTATGTTTCATCGATCAACAGAAGCATTTTAATTGTCCACACAGTTCAAAAATGATAATTATCAATTCACATTTTATATTAAAATACCTTTTGGAAAAACAGATTCCGTTTTACTGTTTTCCATTTCCATGTCCTAACATACTTTGTGTATGTTTTATACTCTATGTAAAGTAGTTGATTACAGGCACGGCGGAAGCAAGTGAAGATTAGAGGGGGGCTAACAGAGATATTGGTTGATGGGGGGCTGACACATCTTAGCACGAAGCGCCGAGTATGAAGTGAATACCATGTTATGCTTGATTCAATATTTTCGTGGTGGGTGGGGGCTGAGCTCCTCCAGAACCCCTGCTACGCCGTGCCTGGATTATATTAGATATAATGACTTCCTAACCAGATAAAACCAGCGGCTTGCTTTCTGCCGCCATTTTTTAATAGGGCTATGACGTTGTTTTGGTATATTTTGGCGCTTACGGCTTCAGTGTATACAAAATGTGACAATTATATAACCTTTTTTATTAAAAATTCATAAACAATATTAGCAATAACATATTTAGTAGGAAAAAGTTTAAAGGATATAATATTTTAAATTACATTTAATGTTTTGTACATTTTAGTTGTGAATGGTAGTCTGGGACCGGTAATTCCACTACACCCCGAAATAAACAATCCGTCCACGCTGGGCGCACGAATCACTGGGCTGCAGCCTCATCACGCATACAGATTCCACGTATCCGCCAAGACAAAAGTAGGACATGGGTTGTCTGATGTGATTGATATACGCACAGTGAATGGAACACGTAAGTTATGGAAAAATATATATATAATTGTGCTTTCATTTTTATCGAATTTGGAATTTTTATAGACATAGTTGTATTATATAATTATTTGTGTAAGTAATGTATTAAGAATTTATGTATTTTCGTGAGTACTAATTTTCATTTTGGTAGAGGATTATCAAAAATATAGTTTTGCTATGTTTCGTTGCGTTCTCAATTTGTTAGAAAAATGCTACGTACACGCGACAGTGGCGTTTTGTAGCATGGGCACACTGGGCAGTTGCCCAGGAGTCCCGAAATTTAATTTGAAACAAAACATTTGGTTCACATAAGCGAGAGGATGTAGGAGACTAAGTACATAGCTTTGACCGGGGGCCTCACATATTTTTAAGACGGCCCTGACACGCGAATTAAAAAAAAAAAACATTATGGTGTACGTATTTCGATTATTTAATGTTTATACATTGCATTCATTAAAACTTGAGTGCATTAATGTGTTATCAGTAACAAAGTCAATATATTGATCAGTCTAGGTGTTTTTATTTTTAACGCAGACTTTATATTCATTATAATGGGTAACCTTTAGTTGCATGTTAGATGCTCGTCTCCAAAATCACTATCGTGATTGTCAAAAGTTTGATTCCTTGGACTTAATGAAGAAGGTCTCCAATCCGTGGCGATGAAGTGGGAAAAAAATAGAGAGAAAAAGAGTGATTTTAAAATGGACGGGATTTGAAATATAATTTAGTAGAAGTCCAAAGACCAAATCACTAACCAAAAAAACAGATACATGTAGTCGTGTAGTTGAGAAAAAATATGGTAATGTCATACTTCATAAATATTAAGCAGTGTTTTTAGTATATTTAGTTGTTTGGGTTCAAAGTATAGTCGCCATTAATAGTTATGTTAATGTCATTTGAAAGCACTCACTGCCATTGCCTTTCCTGTTGCCTTGCAATCATTTTCTCCTCTTACTCGCAATTAAACTTTAGAATTTAGACTTATTTTTGACCTTTAATAGTTCTCTATCGCAATTTCACACAAAAACAAGGTGACAGTTTATCATATGAAATTGTCGTTAAAACATACTTCTATCATTCAATTAAAACTGTCTGGTGAATTAGTACTGCTAAATGCTGTAACCAGAGGGAAAGGTTTTTTTACATTATTTAAAATTATATTTATGAACGATGTAATGCGTCAAGAAATACCTCTCTCTCTCTCTCTCTCTCTCTCTCTCTCTCTCTCTCTCTCTCTCTCTCTCTCTCTCTCTCTCTCTCTCTCTCTCTTTCTCTCTCCACTATGTGCGTACGTGTGTATACTAGTATATATATTACCAATTTTAAATAAAATGTGTTGAATAAATTAGTACTGGCAAACTTTTGTTGGGAAAGTTGGATGTCCGACAATACACTTTTTTGTTGTTGTTTTAGAAAAAAGGACATTGTTCAGCAAATCTTTATTCACACTGATGATAAAAAGTAAATGTTCAGGTTCTATTCATTGTAGTTCTCGAACATATGATATATATTGGAAAGCACATACCAGTATGTGTGCATTGATTTACAATATTCTAATTAGTTGTAGACTTTCTGTTGTTTAACAGCACCAAGTGCAGTATTACCATTTTTGGTGAAGTACACGCCTTCAACAGCAAATATCACGTGGTTGACAACTGACGTAACGTCACGTGACCATTACTTTGTAGAATTCAAGAGATCTGGTAAATCCGTGTGTTGTATGGTCCCTGTAGTTTGTAGTTTATATACGTTATGGTGTATTTAACTGTTTTCATACAATTAACCAGTTTCTAAGCAATCTATATTTAGCATAACATTTTAAAAGAAACATTTTTGTACTGAGATACTAAAGCCCAATGAGTATATTTGTTTTTACCTTATAAAACACCTTCTTCTTTTTTCATTTTTGTTTAAAATAAGAAGTTTCAGCACTGTTGAAGGTTTTCATATGTAATAAATACAAAACCTACCGATTGACTAAAATGATATCAGGTGCAATGCCTATAAATTGTATCAAGAAGGGTTTATTCATATAACATTCAGGGTTTCTGCGCGTTTTGCTAAACAAATATATTTTTTAGTACAAAAAAAAAGATAGAAATGAAAAAAAAACACTTAATAATTTAGTACTACTTAATTTATTATATTTTAACTTAAAATCAACTACTAGCAATTTTGGATTGAGGGGTGATCGATTTTTTGTTTATTTCTGCAACCGGTCGGTAATAAATCGTTCTTTTCATTATCAATAATTGCGAAAGTTATAAAAGAAAATAATAAAGAAATAAATAAAAATAAACTATGACTAGAGGGGAATTAATCATAATTTTTCTTTGTTATCATTGAAAATTTGATTTTGTTGTAGTTCAGTAATGTGAAGAAAACTCAACCCCTGCAATTAAAAAAATGTACACGGCAAAATAAATGCAGTGGAGAAAGTGTCCACGGCATTTTCCACGGCAATTTTAGCGTAAAGTTTACCTCATTTTTAATAATAAGGAAAAAACACACCTTGAAAAAAATCCGCAGCAATCTCCACGGCATTGCCGAATGCTGCAGGCAATTTCAGGGGTTGAAAACTCATGTCTATTTTTTTCAATTCGTCTTGCTTCGATCTGTTTCAATTCTTCACATTCTGTCCTCCTTCTCTTTCTTCTTTGCACACATTTTTCACACTCAAGGGGATCTCCAGTGGCAGCGAACACTTGCGGTGCAGGGTCGGCACTGGGTGGTGCTAGGAAACCTCACTCAAGGCGTGGTGTACAATGTGCGCGTTGTGACGCGAAACGCCTTGTCTGACGTTGCTGCTAGTCACGTCATACAAGTGAATACGGCGTGGCCAGGTAAGAAACAACATCGTTAAACCCAGAAGGATATGCTCAAACGTCGTGAACACCTGCTATCATCATTGTTTTGACACTGGTTCACGAACGCATACTAGACCAGTAAAATTGGGACTTTTGGTTAGAAATTGATAATACCATTCTAAATACACCTAGAAAAAAGCATACCTAACGTCCCCAAGAATCCTATGTATTTTAAGCCAGACGATGAAATCAAAGATGGCTGACATAATTTTATTATGTACAAACGAATCTGAACGACAAAACCTATCCAATCGCTCTTAGCTCGCTTTTAACACTTCCCTTTCCGGTTTAGGTACAATCTTGGGTAACTGAGTTAATAGCGTTCTTGAATAATTCTCTGGTGTAAGCCTTTTGAAAATGTATCTTAACTACTAAAACCTATATCTGCATAAGACAGAATCTAAAATATATATTCATGTCAAAAAAATGATGATAGCTGGTTTAACATAGAAATAAAGCTGACTGCACAAAAACGTATTTTTATGTTTTACTTTACGTGGTTTGTATATAGGGTTGAACTCTTGAATGTGTTGTTGGTTGACTTGCTGACAGACTGACGGACAAAGTTATCGATGGATATACCGAATGGTGATTGTAAAGGTGGATGGACTATTTTTAGTTCTATTTTCAATTGATTTTTTTTAAGCAGGCCCGGACAGAAGGAGTGGGGTCAGGTGGGCCAATTGGCACGTGCCTGCGATTTTTATGGGGCTTACTCCTCCTGGTATTTAATACTGATTACAAAATTACTTAATGAGGAGTTTGAAATGGCCTTCATTTCCCATCTGGCCTGGGCCTATTATCAGCTTTGCACAGGCTGTTCTTAAGAAGATATTGGTCTAACTATCCGTAATACCAGAAAGTAATTATAGTTTTGATTTTACTAGTTGTATAGATATGTTGTGTATCCGTAAACATTTTAATTTAACTAACTGCTTAATCTCGTTCATAATGTATATAATAATAATTTTTATTTAGACTAGCAGTTATCTTGGTGGGTTTCACCATTTGGATGATGGTTTTTCATCCGGATCAAACCACTAATCACTCATTTTCAAGTATTGTATATTTTATATGTTTAAAGCTACATACATTTTTTTTTCAATATTTAACCAGTTTGAATGTGTCTTACATGTTTGGTTCGTGCCCATGACGCACCTTTCTTCTGTCTTCATTAACTGCTGTGTTACCTAGGTTACATATAAATGCACTGACTGAAGTGTGTTTCAAATGAAAGCTGGACGCTACCATTTCATATTATGCTGAAAAAGGGCTGTGATTCATGAGGGTTTCGTATGGGAGATTAACACTTCAGTTCCCTTTATATTTTGCAGCAACAAAATATCATAAGTTGAGGGTGAGATATTGCAGCTTTAAACAAAAGTTTTATCTTTTCAGTTCCAAATTTTCATTTGCCTCTTGAAGGAGTATTAAGCCATTTGTTTATTATTATGTGTTGTTTTTCAGTGACAGAAGCGAGTAAGGAAACAATACCCAAATGGAACTTGCAGAAGAAGAAGAAAGCGAAGACATCAAAAGCTGATCAAGTGACGGGTTCCCTGTTTCTGGTGGTTGTTGAGGTGCTAGCCATGTGTCTATGGTTGTGACGATGTTTTATATTCTTATCATCGATTCCTAACTTGAACATTGCACCACGGGAAGACGTCTAAAGCTGAACAGATGACTTGCTCAGTGTTTCTGGTGGTTGTTAAGTGCTAGTCATATGTCTGTTTGTTGAGGTGCTAGTCATGTGTCTATGGTTGTGACGATGTATAGACGCTGAAATTTATAGTGTATGTTCTTGTCACCCATGAATCATTCTTTGCCGGATAGTTTGAACACTGTATCATGGAAAAACATTGGTTTGCTTCCAAATGAATAGCATAGTCATGCGGAGCTATTAGAAAATTTTCGGATTTATGGGACCAGTGGTACTTGGCAAACAGGTTACTACGCAAATTATTATAAATATAAAATGTACAGAAATGGGTGAATTACTGTTTAAGAAATGGGATCAGCACCTTTAACAAAATCGTTTGCTGATCTTTAGAGCGATTTGGGTTAACTTCGTGTTGTTTTTTTATCCTCCATGAAACAAGATAATAAATAATGTTTTAGTGAAATATTGAGTTTCAAAAAAATATAAATAAACACTAACTATCTTCTGTGGAAAATAATTCCTACGTTTAATCCAAATCCTTTAACACTGATTAATACGATCATTGTTTTTTTCTATATTGCATTTATTAATACGATCATTGTTTTTATATATTAGAAGGGAATGCGATGATATATTGAGCAGTTAAAATCTCATGACAAGCTCTCTACTACCAGTGGCGGATCCAGAAAACCCATTTAGGGCTGCCCCATTAATATAGTGTCGATTCTTCGGATTCTTTAACGTAAATAATAATAATTTTTTGTAATATATATATAAATATTAATGTTATTGAAATCTCAAAATTTAGGGAGTCGGACACATGAGCCCTCTATATCTGACCACCACTTAAAAACTCATAGATGTTTATCTAATCATTGTATCTTGCCAAAACTATTGCAGGATAAACGTGTGTGTGTATAATTATGTCTGTTGTGTGAGATTATTGTCAGTATATTTACAAGAGTTGCAGAATGGCTCATTCAGTATTGAAGGAATTGTCTCCCTTCATGCGTGAGGCCAATAACAGGACTTGGTCTATTTAATGCTTGAAAGTTGGAGTTGCCTTCGGAACGTCAAACTACTGACAAGAAGCAATCTAATATACTCTAATAGGATATAATTATTGTCTTAGTTCATCGTATCACAAAGAGATGATTATAACTATAAACAGGCAACTACTAAAGTAAAGTTAAAGGTTGTAACAATTTTGAAAAATGATTTTATGCTTATACATTCAACACTATTTGGTAAAAAGCTAGATACTTTTGTCAGCAACGAGAATACAAAATATTAGGTTATTATGTTACATACTTAACAAAGTCACTTAAAATTTAGTGCTGTTAAAACTTAATAAAACATGAACAAACGTGTTTTCCTTATAGTGAATAGTATGACTGTAGTAATATCGCCTGTAAGTCCACACTTTTTGTTTCCATTATTTGAATTACAGATTTATTTATTTTATTTATTTTTTGGGAGGGGGGGTATTCTCAAGTCCTTGTTATAACATTTGTTATAACATATTTTAGAAATATATAGACTGGCTCCATTTCCAGAAATTTGTTTTATCTCGCATGCTATACTAGTGTGGAGTAGGTAATTATTTAAAAATAAAATGGGCCTTCGTGGATATAATTATAAATTTCTAAGACAAAAAATTTCATTTTTCTTTATAAATTAAAAAAAAAAGGTGACCAAAACGGAAATTTATTTTTATTCCATTTCTGCCAAAATGCACATCGCAAACTGATAATCCGTAACATACGTCATTCAAAATTCATTATTTTCATGCGTATTTTGATTATAGGTCATGTTTATTAAAATTTTAAAGTGTACCACTGGAAATATATAGTAAACGTTTTTAGGTATAACATGCATTGGTCACGATATAGGGAATAAAACGATTTTCATGCATGTTTTATATATTTTTTATGTATAATTTTTTTAATATAGAACTACATGTAAACTATTAAATGTGTATACTATAATATTATTTTAAATTAATCTACGCATTAACTGTGTTAATTGTTTAAGTTATTGTTGTTTATTATTGTTTTATAGTGCCCTTTATAATATATTCATGTCTTTTTTTCCTTTTATCCTTTGTTTGTTGTCTTCTTCTTTTTTTTCTTCTTTTTTTAATTAACCGAACAGTTTGACAAAACATATTTTTATTTCTAAATCACTTCCATGCATATTTATGCCTGTATTTTTTCAGTTTTCCTAATAGTATAAACATACATGTATAATTATATTTTAGTCTGTTGTTTATATCCAGTTCACGATTAAATTATGTTGAGAATATATATTTTACTTTAATTCATTTTTACGTCGGTCTTTGCGTGACATTTACGATGTTGAAAACGAGTACTTTGGCTAAAACAATCTTGCTTGAAATGTTGTACCATATAAGATTAATATTACAATCAGTCGATTATTTAGTATAAACTTAATCTGAATTTTCAAACCACAGAGAAAATGTTACAGAAAATTAGAATTCTTTGAAAAATCATGGTCTGTATTTTCAAAAAAACAGTGTAGAAAAATTACGAAATAATCCAGTGAAAAATATTTATATGCTAAGTGTATGAAAATGATCAAATCTGTAACATGGATTCTGAAGTTTAATTTCTACATGCGTCACTGTGTGCAAGGTCTTAAGTATTGGTATCTGGTGTTTAATGTGATGTTTTTGAAACGCACGAATAACATTAATTCTTATTTGCTGCAATACAACAAGATTAGTCATTAATTTTAAGAAACGACTATATTATTTTCTCGTTATTTATATATAAAATGGCAATGGAGAAATATTCAATCTATCTGATAATTAATAGGGCGTTTGTTTTAGATATATTGCATACACATTTTGAAATAACTTCAACAGTGACTAGCTGTTAGTCACGTGAACAGTGAGCGACATTTTTTTCTCTCTGATCAGTAGGTAATTATAATTTTATTATTTATTCTTGTCTCATTCCTGTTTCCAAGAAACAGGTTTTCTTTGTCTACATGTATACATATTTTATATGTAAAATACTAGTGTATCTTGAATTTTGAGTGCAATAAAATGTTCATGTTATACAATTATTTACTTCAAAAATGTATCATTGCTTTTCGATGGCAGAATTTAATAAAAAATGGAATATTTTAAAACTAATTGTGTTGTGTGTACAAGGAATGCTTGAGAACAAGGAATGATTTTGCATCTAGCCGTAAGATCGTTGTGTGAAGTATGGTTTCCATTTCAAAAAAGATTACTTGTTTTACAGGTTGTTTCATACTATTGCTCTTTTTCTGAACTTTTGTATTTTCCACACACATCAGTATACAATTAATTGGAAAAAATACCCTTATAGCAGACATAATAAATCTTTATCTGATGTATAACAGTTGGGCCTTTCCTTCGTGGTAGCCAACACGTTTCAATGTCCATTCATAAAATATGTTCCACGTGATGTCCATTCTGGGCAATTATATTACAAATATATGACGTCAAGTCTTTGTTTAAAGTTACTGATGATATTTGCGAACGTTTCTCATGACTTCAATTGACTTTTATGTTGGTAAAACTTTCCATCTACATGGGTGTACATAGGATTTTGAAAAGGTGGGCTTGCGTGAAGTCAAGCGTTGCTATTTTTGCGAAAATCTTGCAATAGGGGCCTATGTTTTATGTATTTTAGTTTGATTTCAGGTTCAGATATTGGGCATGTATTATGAAACCCCCTGTACTACGGTAAACAAAAAATCAAGAGGATATCAAATTTAAAGTTTTTCTTGATAATAGAACGGAGACACAACAACTAAAGAAATATTTGTTTCGTATTACATGTTGAAACAAAATAGGGTAGACGGTAATGAAACAATATTTTTATTTTGGAGAAAAATATTAATTTACCATAAGCTATTGCTGGGGGGGAAATATAACTATTTTAAACATTTTTTAATAACGGAGGTGATTTTTATCGTTCAAGATTGTTGTTAAATCTTTTTTTCTAGGCAAAATAAAAGGCCTTAGTGTCGGCAGGTTGAAATTGGGGTAACCCTTTTTAAGACTTGATATTTCACAGTTTTATGTTATTATTATTTTACTTGTCTTCATGATAAACTTTTATAATAAACAATTTGGAAATAATGAGTGAGGGTATGTTGTTGCGGTTTGGCCAGTATTGTCGTTTCACCTGTTTACTGTCATCCGCCATTAAAATATTGAACTCATTGAAATATTTCCATTGTTACGAAACAATCTCTGGCAGTTGATTGGTGGATGTTTGTGCAAATTGCGGCTGGGGAGCATATGGGGGCGGTGAACGGTATAGTTCTTTCAAATTCCTTTCACCTGCAAAAATTTAAAATATAATATTAAACAAATTAAATATATACATGTTAAATACTGATACATTGAACTGAACACAAACATAATTTTTACAAAATTTATCAAATATTTGTGAGGTTGCATAAACTACTTCTAACATGGGTGAAAATCGCTTCCTAGAAGGGGGGGGGGCGGACCCGGTGGGCTTCCTAGAAGTGGGGGGAGGAGCTTGGCTTTTGAAATGACTTTTCCGGATAAAACCTTAAAACTATAATAGACCCTCTGTGTACTTCGGTATATTTGCGCCAAGACCACGGGAGAAATACAGAAAAAAAGATTGTTATTTAGGCATTTTATTTCAATTATTCGAAGCAAAATGTGGGAGGATAATTATATAGGCATCCCTTCAACGATCAAAAAGTGGGCAGACGTGTCGCCCCATCCAGGCCCCCAACTGGGATGTACGCCTCTGACTTCTAAACCAGTTAAAATCATATGTTTGTTTCTTATTACTTATTTGTAAATTGAATATCGATGTAATTTAAAGTCTCACGATGGACATCTTTTGAGGTTACTTTAATAATTATGCCATGGTCGTGTTCAAATATATAGAGCCATTGTTTGTTTTTATTTTATTTTTGTTTTATATATTTGGAGTGTGTGTGGTGGTGTTATTTTATTAGGTTGTTGGAGCGGAATGTAGCTCAAACGGTAGAGTGTCCGCCTGTGAACAAGTCGGTGACCGGATCGATCCTTCTCAGTGGACACATTTGCAGTTTGGACTATTTTCTGTTCCAACCAGTGGTCCACAACTGGTTCATCAAAGGTTGTGGTACGTGCTGTCCTGTCTGTGGGACAGTGCATATAAAAAAAACCTTGCTGCTTATCGGAAAGAGTAGCAGGTTTCCTCTTTAAAAAATGTGTTAGAATGACCACATCATGATTGACGTCCATTAGCCGATCACAGGATAAAAATCAATGTGCTCTAGAGGCGTCGTTAAATAAAACAAACTTGACATTTCTTTATTGGGTTGTTTGTCTAGTTTTACCTTTACTAATTTTTTCAAACTTGTTTTTCTTTCAATATGGAGATTTTTTATTTTTTTATTTAATTTTTTTACAGTTTTCAAAAAGGTGGTCTTACAAGCAAACGATTTCCTTTTTCAGCTGTATTAACATTTAAAAGTGTCAACATTAAAAATTTTAAGCCTGACAAATGCAGATAAAATCGACATCCAGTCGGAAGTCAAAGTTAAATAGTAAGATACTCCGGAACCAGATGGTTTAAATTATCTGTAGTGTTTGTTAAGTATGCATTGTCAGTTCTGATACTGGTGTAAGAATAAAAACCATTTCCTACATTAATAAATTTAGGGTGTGTATTTATTTTACATTGTGTTCAAGATGTAGGAATGCTGAAGCGGATCTAAGGGGTCCAGGGATATGGAACCCCCTCCCACTCTTCTAAAAAAAAATTATATATATTTTTTTTTTGCATTTGACGAGTGGAAGGACGTGAAAATTAACTATTACCCATCACATTTAGACCACCCCTTTCAGAAATTCTGCATCCGCGATCGGTATCATGGACGTAAATCCCGAGCTCGCGGGGGGACGGGGTAACATGTCTCTCACCTAACTTTTTTGACAGGAGTTACCTACTTAATTACCCCCACCCCCATTTTTTGCTTCGAAGAATTGAAATTATAATGCCTAAATAATAATCTTTATCAGTATTTCTCTTTATTGTTTCAATGTAAATCCATGTGGTCTTAAAGCGCAAATATACCGAAGTTCACAGGTAGTCTATAATGGCGTCAATCCTGGGGAGATGGGGGATACATTCCCCCATGCACGTTTTGGACATGGGATGCTCCCCACCCCACAACACCCCTGCTTCCAGGAAGTTATTTTCGCCCTTGACTGGGATGTACAAAACCTTGCATATTTCTAATCAGCGACTATTATTATTGTATTATCACTTTTTATTTCCTTCTTTTTTTTCTTCTTCTTTTTTAAATTTCAGAAGATATTTAAAGATTATTTGTAACAAGTAAATAAAGAGTAAATTATTTGCTTATGGAGGTTTTAACGTCTTTTTTTACTAATTGCTATTTTCACCCCGGAAACAAACTTTGTCTTCCACACAGACAAACCTCAGGGGCGTTAATTCTCATAAATATGTTCCTTATTCATTGTTGAATTATTCAGATGGCAAATTCTGATTTTCAGAAACGGGAGCAGCCCTCCTTCCCACACCCCAAAATTAATTTTATTCCAACGCCCCTGCAAACCTAAACTATTGTTTATAACTGTCAGTGTATACTAGTATGTGATCACACTTTATACGTGTTTTACGACTCGCCTGTAGAGAAGTTGTTCATTTGAAATTCATGCACTCGTAAAGTTAAAAACTGAAGTTTATTTTATTTAACGACACCTCTACAGCACATTGATTTTATATCTTATCATCGACTTTTGGACGTCATACATATGGTCATTCTGACATATGTCTTTAGAACGGAAAATGTTTAATGTTTGTTTAACGACCCCCCAGCACAAAAATAAATATCGGCTATTGGGGGTCATACACTGGTTAAAAATAGCATTGCAATTATTTAAAATAAATCAGTGTAAAGAGCTGATATATTTTAGTATATACAATTGGAA
>JAULBS010106040.1:0-15548 GCA_032355785.1 Symmetromphalus regularis
GTTGGAAGCAGTTAATAACTGCTTGATACGAAGACCAAAAGTAGGAATGGCATTTGGCTTCGCATCAAACAACTTCATATATCTTTCTTCAAACACCAGGTCATGAGCAGGATGTTTTGGCATAGATTTAAGTTTAGATGCATACTGAAGAGATAACTTTGTACGTCTAGCCCCCAAACTAGGTTCGTGAGCATCAACATACAAGCTCTCAACAGGAGATGTTCTAAATGCACTAAGACAGAGCCTAATTCCCTGGTTGTGTATGGGATCTAGCATCTGCAAGTAAGACTTACGAGCAGACCCATACACAATGCATCCATAATCAAGTTTTGATCTCACAAGAGATCTATATAAACGGAGCAAAAAAAACTTACGGTCTGCTCCCCATTCCGTATTTCCAATCACTTTTAAAAAGTTAAGGGCTTTTAAGCCCTTCTTCTTAACATACTTTAAATGTGGAATAAAACTTAATTTTCTTTCAAAAATTACACCCAGAAATTTGGTTTCCTCCACAACCGGAATGGGATTATTATCCAATTTCAGTCGAGGATCTAAATGGAAACCTCTTTTCTGGCAAAAATGCATACAGACTGTTTTTGTCTTTGAAAATCTAAAGCCATTTTCAGTTGCCCATTCATGAAGTTTATTCAAGCAAAGCTGCAACTGACGTTCAATGATATTCATATTGGACGATCTATAGCAAATTTGTAAGTTGTCAACATATAATGAGCTATCAACACCAGGTTTCAAACACTTGGTGAAGCTATTAATTTTGATGGAAAATAGTGACTGAAAGTATGCTACCCTGAGGTACACCCATTTCCTGTGGGTGAGGATCAGAATAGGTTGATCCCACCCGAGCCTTAATGATCTATCATTTAAGAATTCAGAAATAAAATGAGATAATCGACCCCTAAGGCCAAAGAGGTCTTTTAAAATTCCGTACTTCCATGTAGTGCCATAGGCTTTCTCCATATCAAAGTAAATAGAAACCATATATGCTGGTTATGGATGAAAGCCTCCCTGGCAAACGTTTCAAAACTTACAGTATGATCAACCATGCTTTGTTTGGATCTGAATCCACATTCCACATTAGTAAGAATTTGTGAGATTCGAGATACCAAACGAGTCTACGATTGATCATTCGTTCCATGGTTTTACATATATATGCAACTTGTCAGAGCAATAGGACGATAGCTGGAAGGATTTGTTGGATCCTTTCCAGGCTTAGGAATAGGAATGATAATGATAATGACAAACCCCTCCAAGGCACTCAATATGCCATTTCTTGTTCTAATCAGTGGTCAACAACTGGATCTTAGTATGCATCATCTTGTCTATGGGACACCCCTGCTACTAATCCATAAGTGTGGAAGCCTATGTGTCTTCTAAAATAGAAATATATCCCTTAATTTTGTTGGTTGTTACACAGTAGAAACCAATGTGTAATGGAAGAAAGAATGAACAACCCCAACACAATGTCCAACCATTTTATTTTGAAAACATCCCTCCCACCCCTAGCAGAAGACATAAAGAGGACACAGATAATATAGATGTTGTTATATTTCATTCAAATGTTCATTTTCTCTTATACAACTACTCATCAGTCATCAGATTTGGCTTTCTTGGCTGAAAAGAAAAAAGAATAATTATTACCAAATTATGTATTTATATATAGAACACCACAAAATCTAAAAAGCATATTAAACATAAAAGCTTAAGGATAGCACATAAACAAATGTTTTACACAAAGATACAATTGGGTATACTTACTGTAAATATTTAAATATTTTATTCACAAAAAATTAACATTACAATCTTAAATGTCTAATATAAAATAGTTAAAAATAATATATTGACAGCAGAAACATTTAAAATTTAGTTTTTATTGGAAAATACTTTTAAAAACAAATTAAATAAAATTGTATTTGGAATGCCCTCTGTCATGTAATATACAATCTTCCTAACACCACCCATCTAATGACCAAATAGCCAGTATCTAAGTTAAAATCAGTTTTCACTTACGGTCCCGTGATTCATCTCTTGCTTTCATTCTCTGAATAAAGCCCTGACTCTTACTCTTGCGGAACTGCTCAAATGGATCCTTCAGGTTGATACCAATTCCTTTGAAAGCATCCTGTCTGTCTCGCACTTCACTAGCCTCAATTGGGTTCTCAATACCCTGTTCCTTCACGCCAAGGCCTTTTCCACCCCAACCTGAATGTTAAAGGTTTAGAAAACCAAACAATTAACACTTGAATAATTGTGATATAAACATGGATGTTGGCAGAAAATTTTCCAAAGAGAGGCAAATGAGTGAGCATAGCTGCCGAGCATGAGGAGGAGGGTGGGCTCACCTCCCATGGTGAGAAATTTTTTAAAATTCAAAACTGAAATGGTTCTTTCTGGTGCAATCTGGGAGTCAATTTGAGCAGCTTCTGTGACAGTTTTAAAACGTGGTTTGACTGGCTAATTTGTACTGGAAGATATCATATAAACCAATCAAAATCTAGATGACATATGGAAGCATAAGTTTGCTCTCTAGCAAACATGGTGGATGATACAACTTCAACGATGTGTCGACAGTGTTAACTATAAAAAAATTTGTGTGAAGTCCAACACCACCCCACCACCCTTAACCCCTGATACATACTTAATGAATATTAACACGATTTTGCATCAATCTCGTGAACTGGTATTATATTTCTAATAGATGGAAGACAAAATTTCACATCCTTGTATAAATAAATAAAATTTAAAATTAAACCATGAACCAGTTTCATTAATTCACTTCCTTAATCTTAGAGAAACCAGAATAAAAAATATTTTAAAAAAATCACTATTAATCAATGCACTCGTTTTAACTTAAGACCTTAATTTTTTTAGTGGGTAGTCCAATAGATCCTCTTCAGTTCACCCACTGGGTTATTTCGCATTCCAAGCTGTGGTCTATGAAAGGTGTAACAAAGGCCATGGTATGTGCTGTCATGCCATAGGAAAATTACCTATAACAATATTGTTAAACAAACATTCCTTTCTTTCTTTAATTTTGGACAATGAAACATCATTTTCAATAAGATGAAGAGATGTTGAAGTGTTGTACCATAAAACTCAAATCAAACATTTGGTACAATGCATTACAAATACATTTCCCATCATAGTAGCTAGTGTATGCCAAATATAAGTTTGTAGTTGTCTAGATCTTACATGTGAAGTTCACCTGCAGTTAAGTCATTTCACACAAATTTTTACACGCCAATATTATTTAATGATATAAGTGAGGTATGAATGAATTAATAGGGTCGCTTGTATTGAATATTACAAGCCAATAAAGTAATGCTAGCATAAAAGGCATATAATTTTTCTGTTAACAAATCATACAAAGTACAATATAAACTGACCCATTTTTTTAAGTAGCATGTGACCCTTGTTGTCTTCCCCAAGCTTGGCCTTGCCCTGAGGTGACGGAGGAATTGCACTGCTCATACTGAAATTTTAAAAAAGTCATCATTCAGGTTTTCATTAGAACAGAACAAAACACACAACATATCTCAGGTATCCAGTTTTACTGTACTGAACCCAGCAGCTGCTATATGTGTAATATCCAAAAAATATGTTACAATGTTTAGTCACTAGGGTCAATAATTTTGAATTCTAACATTGATATTTAGGAAATTCATATTACTATTTTAGTGTTTACACAGTATACAGTAGTGTGAATGGCTAATGGTGCTGATTTTTTTCTAATCAAACTATTCAGTGATGCAGTTTCACATTAAAATTAAGAACAAATTTGACTGAATAAAGAAAAGATGAATACTCAATTGGTCAGTTTTTAAAATGAAATACATCATACTTAAAAGAAGGAGGTGTTGGACTTCTTGATTTTTCTCTGGGTGGCATCGGCACTTTAACTGGTGATGGTGATGGTGATCTGCTGGTACGAAGGTAGGGTAGTGGTGATCGCGATTTTGATTTTGATCTTGATCTTGACCGAGATCTAGAACGTGATCTTGAACTAGGAAAAAAACAGTACAGAAATATTCACCATTAATTCTAAATTAAATAAATTTTAAATGTATAATTAAAAAATAAAAATAAAAAGAACTATCTACTCTATGATACTGATTCTTGAAGTTACGGAAACTTTAAAAGTGAGGTGATGAATGTTTTGGAAAAATGAACGTGTAGATGACTATAATTGAAGAATATCAATGGATGTGCAGTATCAACAAGATGCTTAAATTAACTGAAGGGATAAAAAGATATTAAACATTAATATTCAGTATTAAAAGGACACTCCAGTATGAGAAGATTTACTAACAAAAACAGGATATATAACCCTACTGTGGGTATCATTTATTCTAAGTATTTTCAAGAATTTCAGGTTTGCAAGGTAATGAAAACTTCAAATAAAAAGAAAATGCTTGATATTAACTGTGATGGACTTTTTCTGTCAGCACTTGCATATCTCCTCCGACGCTGTGGTGGTGGTGGTGACTTTGACTGTGATCTGTTTCTGACAGGTGATCGCGACAATGACCTTGACCTCTTTTGTGACCGGGCAGGGTTGAGTGATCGTTCTTCCTCACCTTGTTTTTCTTTCAGTCTTTTAGCACCTTGTTTTGCTTTGAAGAATTCATAGAGTCCAAGTTTTTCCCATCCATCACTATTGATAAATCACACACCAGAATGTTAATATGCTTGAAAATTCATGAAATTAATCTATAAATGAAATTTCTTGAAAATGAATTATAATGCTTGTAGTTAAATACCATATGTTAATATGCTTAAAAGTTCATGAAATTAATCTATGAATGAAATTTCTTGAACATGAATAATAATGCTCATAAATACCACATTAAGAGTTTAATAGCTTGTTGAATTAATGAAACAGTTTTGTATTTACTATATACAAATATACTAGTAATGTATTTTTATTATTAATTAAAAATAGTATTCTATACAGGTAAAAACAATTCCAACTCCAAATTATTTTTGAGATTCCGACATTGGGGTGATGCTGAACCATTTCTTTTCTTTTGAGCTGAAATTTTAACCATACCTACCGTTAAGATTTAATTTAAAATACAGTTGTAGGTTTTGTGAGTAATGTGTAAAAATGATAGAGATGAGATAAGTAGCAGGTGGTGTGCAGAAATGTTGTAAAATACAATACTGCCTGTCTCTTGGTCTGTCATGTGATGGTGGTCCATAAAATGCTTCCACTGCTGCTAAGAGTCTCTCACTAGGTGGCATTGGTGGAGGGAGGCGGATGTCATTTGGATCAAGAGGTCGGTATTCCGTATCTTCCAGCTATATGGGAGGAAACAGGAATTAACAACAAAACATTGTTAACAAGACTCAAATGTCCAAGACAAATGTTATTAAGTTTTTATTGTTATGTCTAAGAAAATTACAATTACAATTATGCTTCTGTGAAAATTATTATAATACAATTTGAAGTTGTTATAACAAATTTAGATACATTTTTTAGGTGTATGTCATGTAATAGATAATTTCAATTAATATCTGATGGATATGTTCCACCCACACCAAATCCTACCAAAGACATCTATTTCTGCCTCTCCCAAAAATTACAAATATCTCTACAAATAAAATACAGGATAATTTTTCAAATATCTACTTTAATGGTTTTTATTGATCTAATAAAAATCACTGATTCTCAATAGAAATAATTAGTAATAGAAAACCAGTATAGTTATTTCAAAGAATAGGAATCACAATGTGATTCTTATGAGGTATGTTACTCAACATTTTCTAATAATAAAGTAATGAAGTTGAGATAAATGGTTAATAGTGGGTTGTAACACACACATGGATCCCATAGCACAAGACAACTTAGTGTGTACTGATTCAGAAGTGCAACTAATTAGGTCATAGAATACATATACTGAACATGTGGTCCTTAGCAAATATTGAGTAGTATAGTCATTATCACACAAACTATACCTTAACAAGTGGAGCCATAAGACCAGCAGGTAAATCGTAGTATGGGACTGATGGTGTCAGATCTATATCAGATGGAATATAAGGGAAAGGAGGGCCTGGTGGTAATGGTCCTGGAGGTCCATGGGATGCTGGTGGACCTGCTGGAAATCCTGGAGGTGGTCTGCTGAAATCTGGCATTGGTATGGGTGGCACTCCAGGAGGCAATCCAGGTGGAGGTCCTCTGAAATCAGGAGGTAAAATGGCAGGACCTCGTCCTAGTCCGTGCCCATATTCAAACTGTTGTGGAGGTGGCGGTCGACCAAATCCAGGAGGTGGACCATGAAATGGCGGTAATGGAGGTGGCTGTGAGAAATTTGCACCAGCTCCAAGTGGAGGCTGTGAACCAGGTGGTAGACCAAGAGGTGGAACCTGTGAGAAATTATATGGCTATGACAACTACAATTTTCTGTTTTAATTTTAAAATTATAATATAACTTTTTTGTGTTCGTTAAATCTGAAAATGTAAAATGTCATAAAACTAAGTTTGAATCTGTAAACATGTAGCAGTGATGGTTCAACCAAGGCAAGTGAAAATTTCACTTTAGCAGTGGGATTTTACACAGAGGTTTACCAATTTGATTATCTCAGAACTGTTTAATTCACGAGTGTCAAACCAACAACACTTTGTGACAGTATTCACCAATCAAGTAACTTAACCAAAAGGATATCCCTGCTAGCCAAGCCTCAAGCTATCTCAGATTTATTTATAAGTGATTTCTCCCTTCAACCTGGAGATAGAGAGAAGAGAGGAAGTTGTTTTAAACAATAGGAAGAAAAGAATATTTTTTTGAATTTTTAAAATAAATGTTTAAAGCAGAAGTGAAATATAGCCAGTTTCATGGTCATTATATTCAATATAGTATTATAAATTAATTAGTTAAACAATTTGTTTGAATAAAATCACGTAATAATGTTTTAAAACAAAATAAAATTAGACATTAAAATTTAACGGCATTTGATAGTTTTCGGAAGCATTCAGTAATTTCCGTACGCTATTTTGTACGCGGTTTCACTGGAGCCAGGCAAAGGTATTCAGTAATTGACTATTCGGCATTTCACTTATTTGGAGTTTTTTCTTTTCGTTATAGTTCAGTGTGTCGTACTGAACTGTACAAACAGAGCATACAAAAGATGTGGACTGTTATTCTTTCAATTTCCAAAGTGTTTGATTAAGACACAGTACTTACATATATCAAAAGCCTGTCATCGTTTGAGCTCGGCACATTTTGAAAATAATATTGTTTTGTGTATGATCCAGACATTTTAAAATCGTTGAAGGAAACAGAAGTTGTTCCGAAAAAAAGAAAAAAAAAGTCTTATTAAGAAGGACGCAGATCCAACAATATTTTGTTTTGTTTGTCATTGTACGAAACCCTTATAGCCTACACCGCATGTTTATACCCCTTCTCGGAGTCTGTAATTTTCCTCAAAATATTAGCAAAACCAGAGATTGGCTGTTCTTAGTGTGGATATTCTTGTTTTTTTTATTATTATTTATTTACTATATACATTTTGGTTTTAAAAAAAAAAGCTTTTTAATTGACATATGTTTCAGACAAGTTTGTGTTACAAACATTTTCTTTGATTCATTAACAATATAGTGTAACATGTCAACAAAATATATTTGTTGTAGAAGCATCATGAGAGGTAAATGGCTTTCTATGCACCATCTGTGTGTTCTTTTATCCCACGCTTTATGAAGCACGTGGAGCTTTCAGAACTCGTGAAGAACTGCGTGAGAAAACGGTAAGCACTTGTTTAATTTTTTTTATTATTACTGTGCTGATTTAGTGTATTTATTTATGCATATAAATTATAAAATAGAATAGCAGAGGCATAAATAACTTTTTTCAATGGAGTGTGACTCCAAAAATATTTTGGAAAAAAGTAAATGGTAGGAAAAATGGATTCTACACAGTGTATGTAATATTAGACTCACACGATCGATTTGAATTTTTCATTTATTTTTTTAACCTTGTTCAATTTTCTATCGAAAACAACCTACTAATGTTTACAACCACATCAGTTTATTTCGAAGAAAAATAAAATGCATACTGTTGTTAAATGTTGATCTGTAAAACAATTCCACTGGAAACAAATAGAATTCACTTTAGAGGTTTTTGTCAAATTTTTCCTTATTTAGGTATGTACTACTACTAATGCTGAAAATCATTTAATATAGTGATATACCGGTAGTGCGAAATGGCTTACCGTTCAGATAATACTTTGCTTAAAAATAGGGTAGCTTAAATCTTAACATTTAAAAAAAAAAAAATTGTGGATGTTGTGGATCTTTGTTTATAAGATAACGGTTCATACATGTACGGCTGCACTAGGCATAGTCTGTCGAACATTGGTATGTCTTCATACTCAATTTCTTCTTCAAAAACATTTTGACAGCAAGCTGTGTGCAAAGAAAATTAATTGTTGAACCATTTCACTGTCAGTTACTAGCGATGCTTGGCACTTGTGATGTCACAGAAAAGCACATTTCTGGCGAAAAAAGGGGAGATAAGCAATGGTGCTTTTTGAAAGCTTTTAACACGCTGTTCGTGGACAAAATTTAAACGTCTAAAACATAAAAAGTAAATGGTTTTTAAAAACAATATTTTATCACCTCTGTTTTAGTGGGTGTATAGATACTGTTTACGAAAACAATGACCCAAAACAGTATTATATTTCACTTCTGCTTTAAGTATTAAAAGAACCAAAATATTATATATAATCTAGTCTCAATATATTTGTGTTCATTTTATAAAAAAAAAAATTGATTTTAAAATGGAAAGTTATTTTTTTCTTTTACAAAATGTACCTTATTAATTTAAGAGTGTGGTCCTATTTATAGGGAGTCCTAAATAGTTTTAAATTGTGTCCAAATGTGCATTATGCTGAGCTTTTATTGTTTTAATCAGTGATGTGTATACCCATTAAAAATATGTCAATAATGTGAAAAAATCTAATAATTGTGATGAATTGCAATTAGCAGAACAGCAGCAAGTTAATCAAAGCAATTTGCCTTGACATAGTAACAATGTGAAGTCTTTCATACAAGTTGAATAACTTAGAAAGCAAAGTTTTTTATGTGGCCTGCTAACATTTTGTAGATAAGACAAAATGTTACAAACATCTATAATATGAAAAGTCATTCCTTAATTATAAACTATCACCTGTGGTATTATGTTGGTAATGTTTTGTGGAGGACCAGATCCTGGCATAGGCACTGTCTGTGGACCTTCACCATCCTTTGGTCCTGGTGACTGGACTAAACTGGGTCGAACCATGTCTAACTGTGTGGGTGCTGATGCTCCTGCTGTAACAGTCTTGTCAGTTTGTTCACCACCATCAGCTGAGAGTACAGACGGCGGCTGTCCAGACACAGGGATGTTAACTGTAGTTATTGCTGCCACATTGGTCTGGGCTCCTAAAAGAGAATGTGTACATTTTAATGGATGTGTTGACATGTTCACCACCATCACAAAGAAAAACATTTTTACCTACACAATAGTAAATCCTGTAATCATTAGCTATTAGCTCTCAAAAACAGGATAACTGTCACACATTGTCTACAGTATGAAAAGAAACCTGACACTGCCAAACATGCTATCTTTTCTTCTTTTTTTGTTGTTGTAAAATAAGACAGGACATTTTTGTCTACATATTCCATTACCAGGCACATGTCACTGAGTACAAATGAGTTTAATGAAGTCTATCCAATGACCTCTCATACTTAAGGTGTATACTCTACCACTGGTGAAACATTTTTCACCATGATACAAAGATATTTTTGTCTAATCTGGGAAACAAATCCACATCATAGTCGTTTGGTTGTTTAGACCCAGAATCAGTCTTATTTTAACCTGTAGACTACTGAATTAATTTTGACAAATATCATGTTGAATAGGTACTTCTAAATCACTTTCCTCCATGCATCATGAATGGAAAACTAAACAAAAACATAAATGACATATATATAGATCTATTAAATATTATTATTTTGTGACCATGGATTGTTATTGTTTTTTGGCCAATTTACTGTCATTTTCTGTTACCTAAAATCAACAAAGATACCATACTTCAACAAGCTTACAGTAATCCCATTACCTTTACTCATAGTGTTGTATTGACTAAAGTGTATGTACAAAATGAAAATTAATTAAATACCATACCATATCATGATTTTCGTTAGTCATAAAATGATCAAATTTCAATCAAATTATTGGTAATAAATAGTTATTATTTCCTCAAAATAACCAAAATTGTTCCCGATCGCATAACACTAAACATTTCACTAAAACAAACCACAATCATGGATTAGCATGCACATACCACTTGAGTTATATATCTTTGTTTTTAACTTTTAATGTCCTTTATGTTATACTGAACCTTACACACTGAAAAAACATTTAGCTGAGGTAATTAAAAAAACTGAAACAGATCAATTCAAACTGACAAAAGTGGGAGATTGTCAGAATATTACAAAGGGTTATCGCATATTTTATCCAATATCTAACATGATATTACAAAAAATTATTATATGACAGATTTTGTTTTTTATAATGTCTTGATTACAATATAGATTTGGTAGACTGATAGTACATAGTTTAAAAAGTAAAACATAACAACTAACCTGGTACTATGACAGCGGTAGCAGGTGGTGGTGTTAATGTTTGTTTGGCTATCAGTGCCTGTAGCTGAGACTGCATCTGTGTGATGGGATTATTGAGGTGCGCACAGAAGTCTTGGTGCTGTTTTTCCAGACTGGCATATTGGTTCTGCACCTGTTTGGTAATATTTGTCACCACTGAGCCATACTCTGTGATAAGACTTGCCTGAAAAACATGACATTGTTTAAATATTACATTTTCTTGCCCACTGGACAGGGTTATCCAGCTTTTGCATGATGCTAGAAAAATCTGTCTAACCTTAGGGCTAGAAAAATCTGTCCGACCCGTGGGTCTAGACGATTTCTACATATGCTTTTCCGGCAAACTAATAACGGAACTACTTATTAAGGAGACATCGGTCTGTTTTGTATGTTGTAAATATATTCAGGGAATGAAATAACAAATTTAATTAAAGTAATAATAACATATATTTATTTTAATTAATATTGAACAAATTAAAAAAAATTAAAATGAAATTCCTATACTAAAATGATGTCATCATACATTGTAAAAAGTGCAAATGACGTCACTAAAACAAGGAAAAGTACAACGTAATGTCATGTTGCGGAATACATTTTTATTTTTTTATTTTAAATTATTTTTGCTTTTACAATTAAGTGGGCAATAAAAAGAATCAATCACCGTTTGTGAGGTATAGACAAGGCAATTCCAACTCGGTAAACCTCGGCCCTCACAAGCACATTTTCTCCCTTGGGTCGAACTACCTTGTCTATACCTCACAACAGTGATAGATTCTATTATTATGCACCTGTTTGGTGATATTTGTCATAACCAAGCCAACTCTGTTATAAGACAAACATGACTATTTAAATTCATAAACATTTTGGAAAAGTATTGTTTATGAATTATTAACATATTAATAATTATTATGGTCTCTTTAATTCATTCAAACAAAAAACATATTTGTAAAAAATTAACGGTAACTTACCTGGTAAGTTGACATGGAATTACCAGGATCCTTTAGTTGCTGAAAAATTCATATTATAAAGTTTTCAGAAGCAATACACATCATTACAATTTTACTGTTTGAGAATTATTGGGATTTCACTTTGCATGATTTATATACAAGATAAAATTGTGATTCTAGGGTCACATATTGCCAATACAAAACTAGTCTTCACAAAAATAGCCAAACATGTTCTTGCATTATAACAAAGAAATACTGTATCACGAAAGACCTTAAATCGGGTTATCTCTGAAAGCAGTTTATTTACAAATGGCTTGTTTATTAACAAATCTATGCTAGTGTGAACATAGAAAATGGCATACTTTTGTTAAGTAAACAAAGATCCACACCTTCCAAAAAAGACCCCAACAAAAATTCCTACATACAGGATCAGAAAGATGGTAATAATTATTTTCATACAAAATATGTCACTTTTTACTGTACCACTACATAAAATGATTTTCAGTATTAGCACTGACCTAAAACGGGAAATTTTCACAAACAGGTCAGTGCTATCTGCTTCTAAGTTAATTTAATAAAAATTATGCATAACCTCCCTTGTACATGATTCAAAATTAGGAATAGACCAATTCAAGCGGAATATCAACATTTGACTATGATATGCATTTCATCTAGGTACAAAATAAACTGGTAAAGTTGTAAACATTGATTGCTTCTGATAATAAACTGAATATGGTAAAATATTATTTTATCGAACTGATTGTGAGAGTATAATATGTGTACACAAAAGCAGTCTGCTGTTAGTATACCAGTTCACAGTAAGTCTTGGATACTATTATTGTAACTAAAATTCTTATAGTTTCTGGATTTTTATAATGTTCAACTTAAAACAAAAATTTAAAAAGGTCACTGTCTATGAAATACAGGCTACATATAACTGTATTAGAAACATGCATAAAGATTAATATACAGAAGTGTCAGTTTTACTGTTTTAGCACTCCTAATTTCTAAGAAACAGGTTTCATGCTATAACACGTGGTTAAACTTGAATAAAAAACATTTAATCAGTTTTTATAAAAAGTATTCTCATTTCAAAATATGTTAGGATTTCTCTTCCAAATAATTTTTTAAATCCTCAGTCTTTATCACACAAAAAAATTAAATAATAATAATAAAAATAATAATAAAACCAAGTAACTTTAGAAAATTATATTCTAAAATTAAATAAGTATCTTTCTTTAAGTTTGGAAAACATATTCTCTACAGATAGTAAAAAAACAAGATTGAGTTTTTGAAACAATTTTTTTTTTTTTTCTTGTTATATATTCAGATGTATCAGCAATATTCATGAATTGTTTTAAAAAAAAGTAAAAATAATAAAAAGATGAACATGATTCATTTGCCCATTTTAACCTTTCACCAAGAAGCAAAGAAAGAAAGAATTGTTTGTTTAATAACACCCCAAGACACTAGTTAATCAGTGGCTATTAAGTCTTAAACTCATTGTATTTGTGACATATTATTCAAAGAAGAAACCATCACTGCCATGTAGGTTACTCTTTCTGATTAGCAGTAAGGGGTCTTGGCTGGAATGAAAATGAGCCCAATGGCATTGATCTGATGAAACAATGCACCTCAGGTTGACACAATAAGGACACAGTATAGACCCTAACATTTATCATTGTTTAATGGGCACACCGAAGATACAATGAATAAAAATAAATAGATTAGTTCCATATGCAGATATCAGGTGTGTCTAAAAAAATTGATTATTCCATTTTCAGCTATACTGAGATTATTTTGATGTGACAGAAAGATTTTATATTAATTATTATTATATAATATTTTTTATTATTATAAACTGAACTTATTTTTAACATATATGATAGAAAACAAACAAAAACAAATTAAAATGGCATATTAATTTTATTCCACTTCTGTTTTGTACAAAACAAAACACACCAAAAATGTGTTACCTAATTAGATCCAAAAATGTTTTCATAATATCTGTCATGAAGGAAACATTATTGATTGTGCTAATGTCAATTCATTAATTTTTGTGGGTATTACCGTTAGTATTAGATTTCTTCTGTTTTTGTGGTAATTTAATTCTTCTTTTTACTGAACATACACCATAACAATAAATTCATATTTTCCCACTACCATTTTAAAGAAATTAAAAATAATATGGGATAGGTGTTTGCACAAAATACCTCACCTGCAATTTCTTTAAGCAATGGAAATAAACACATAAATATGAGAACATCAGTTAATGCAAACCAAACATTATGAATATCTATTCCTAAATTAGTATCAGGTTTATCTATTCCATCACAAATGTAAACAAGCAAAATCAGATAGTTATGAATGACCCAGTAAATATGAAAAGTTAAAAAGTGTAAGTCCTAAAATTATTTTAGCTAGGTGTATCTCATGCTACAACTTCAGATATGCTTAAATATCAAACAGAAATAAATATTTAAAATTTTAATTATCAAATACTATAAGTGAAGATAAAATATAAATATTGAACATGTTACAGAATATTCTGTACAATATTTAAGATATTACATTTATAAACAAAATTTGAATTATATTTGTTCATTCTATCTATAGTTAAGAAAAGTAAAATCTGAATGGACTGAAAAACATTACAGACAAATAGGAATGCATTAAATCACCAATTTTCTATAAAAATGTGATCTCCATGTCAAAAAGGCACTGCCAATATTACTTACTGCTATCGTATCAGAATCAAAATAATTATTCTTCTCCCACAGAGCCAAAAGCTGAAAATAAAAACATATATATAGATTTATTAAAAACAATAATGAAAAGTAAAAGTAAAGTTTGCTTTATTTAATGAAGCCTTTAAAGCACATTGATTTTTATCTTATTTTATCTATTGGACTCTATACATATGGTCATTCTGACATATGTCTTTAGAGGAAATCTGCTGCCACAACATAGGTACTCTTTCCAATAAGCAGCAAGGGATCTTTTATATGCACTTTCCCACAGACAGGACAGCACATACCACAGCCTTTGATTAACCAGTTGTGGACCACTGTTTGGAATGGAAAATAGCCCAAACAAAAACAATGATAAAAGGTATTTTTTTTTACATAAGTTCAGAAATATATTAAACAATAAATGAACATTCAAGAAAAATCTTTGTAACTGCTCACCTTATTCAGTTTTTGTTTGCATTCTTCATCAACACCTAAACTGGATTTACAGAAAGCTGGCACAACCATCTTGTCTAAAGCAGTCTTTAAGTCATCTATACTTTTACGCTGACTGAAACAATGAAATATATCAATATAATATTTAATATAGAATAACACATCACAATAACTGTCTTTGTATTTTACTGGGATGTGTGCAATAATATAATTTTTATAAACATTAAACAGCACGACAGTTTAGATTCTGGAATGATATTTTACGTAAGATACAAAGTGGGTAATAACAGAAAAACAGAGCCTATGCATCAATAAAAGTTAATAATTCCCATTCTATCATGAGAAATCTTCATTCAACGAGTCTACAAAATTTCTTTAAATCTGCTAAATAAAATTAATAGATAACATACCCATATTTAAGGGAGATAATTCTTCAATCCCTAAATGGATATATATATATATATATATATGAAGAGTTTCATTCCAAAACGCGATAAATGCCAAATTTGAAAAAAAAATTAAATCACCACCAAAGGATAGGCATGCGTCAATCCTCCAAGTTCACATTGTTATTTTTTGCAAAATGCGAAATCTGCCGTGTGTGCGTGTAGTAGAAAATACGCTTTTTTCCAAAACGTGATAAGCGCCATGCGTGTTTTTCCACAAAACGCGATATATCCTTTTAATCAGTGATTGCCGTTTACGTGCCATGGCAACCTGCACTTTAATCAAATCGATGACGTCACAGTCAGGTACGCA
>JAULBS010106051.1:0-15548 GCA_032355785.1 Symmetromphalus regularis
TTTAATCCCCCCTCCCCCCAGCTCCAGTCATCAACTTCAATTTTTTTTTTTTCTATTACAGTTTGGTTGTAATTAACCGACTCAAAAAGTACAAATCTTATAAACGTCTTAAAAACCCATTTTCTTTATTCATTCATTCCTTTCTTCCTTCCTTCCTTTCTTTCTTTCTTTCTTACTTATTTACTTACTTACCGTCCTTTCTTTCTTTATTTATTGATTTATTCCTTCCTTCCTTTTTCCTTCCTTTTTTCCTTCCTTCCTCCCATCCTTCATTCATTCATTCATTCATTCATTGTTCCTTCCTTTCCTTCTTTCTTTAGTTCCTTTCTTTTTTCTTTCCTTCCTTCCTTCCTTCCTTCTTTCTTTCTTTCTTTCTTCCTCTTCCTTTTCCTCTTCTGCATGACACTATCTTCATATTCATTTTAAATTAGAGAATGAAATAAATAATAATTGGTTATTGACAAAGGGAAAAAGTCAAAGTGGAACTGTGCCTGTGCTTCAACAAGCGAGTCTAGCGGCAGCACTCAATCTGTCAGTGACAAAACAAACCTCTATCTCAAAGCAAGAATAATTTAGTTTAGCTATTTTTTAAAGAAATTTAATCAAGGATTCATACCGAGTTAGGACTTTTGCTAGGTGAGCTGGAAAGCATCTATGAGATAAAATTATCAAATAAGCAGCTCTTTGCTCTTCTTCAAGAGAAAATACAAACGCTCTGATCTTTTAAAATTGCTTTGACTGCCGCACAAAATCTCGATGTGTAAAAATTATTGAAGGACCTCATTCCATGCAATATAGTCCTGTTGAAAATAGTTCCCTTTCGCTGGTCTTTGTGAAACTGAGTTTGGATGTGAGACTACGCGAATTGTGGAAACGAAAAATATCAAATTTTATAGATGCTGTTTTCGAAGGACATAGCTAAAAACCATTATCTAGTCAACCCATACGGATTTGGGTATTTTCAATCTTCTTATAGTATGTTTGTAAAAAATGCATTTGTTGTCTTGCTTTCAATTTTTGTAATGATTTTTAATTAAAATGATTTACATATACATGTTAACAGGCTCTAATCTAGGATAGAAAAAGTGGGAGAAGTGATTTTTACCTTCCCATAAGAAATGGGAGAAGTTTGATAAAAATGGGAGAAGTGAACTCAGCAAAAATAAATTGTATTTAGTTAATGTGTTGTTGTTTTTTTTGTTTTGTTTTTTTCGTGTATGCCTCTGGCTTTTTTTTAGGGGGAGATTTAAAAATAAATATTTTTTTTTTAATTAACCAATAAAACCAACATCATTATTGTTTTATTAACTTTTAATAAATTTATTTTTAGGTTATTTTGTTTTTTAAATGTTTGGTGGTGAAACCTCTGAATCTTATCCTCTATCTCCATTTTTTAATGGTCTACCCATTTTGCGCACAGAATGAAAAATATGTTCTTGTTACGTTTTCCACAATAAACAGACAATTCGTTTTAATTAAGATTTAATAATGCAATAAAGAGAATCAACAACAATATTACTTCAATAGATGGTTGGTTGTATTTATTTTCGTGCTTATATCCAATTAAGGTTCAAGCACGCTGCCCTGGGCACACAACTCAGGTTCCTGTGCTGTCTGCCCAGGACAGAGGTTAGTGTTAGTAGGAGACTCAAAAACCGCTGCTTTTCTATAAACAGCAAGGGATCTTTTATATGCATTATCCTAAAGACAGAATAGCCTTTGTTAAACCAGTTGTGGACCACTGGTCGGTGTAAGTGGTATACACCTACCCACTAAGCCTCGCGGAGCACTCACTCTGGGTTGGAGCCGATACTGATATTAAAAATCCCATGCCTCAACTGACATTTTACAAGATTTGATCTCAGTACCTACCAGCCTCGAATCCGCTAGCTTAACCACTGTGCCACTGAGACCGGTCTGCACTTGTAACAATATGCACAATATATACGAACACCCAATGGGAAAGACTAGTCCCGGACCACTGAACCTCCCCTGGATCCGCTAATGCACTGCACTGCACTGTACTTCACTGCATTAAGAATGTTAATTTGCAGTAAATCTGTAAATGTTTTACAAATCACCTATGTACAAATGATCATAACTGAAGCAGAGATATCTATTTCCGTGGGTCACTTTGAAATGATAGTAGTCAATGGACACAAGTTTTAATCAGTAGCTTTAAAATTTAATAATATTTTAATAACATTACAATATTAATATCTAACATGCTAATTAATAAAGCAAAAATTAATGTCAATGAACAATAGAAAAGACAGAGCAGGTTAACAATAAATACATTATACACATTTCATCCATTTCATAATAAACAGAGTGCAGGGGCCGAATTTTGCAAAGGCATTGAGGCATTTGCCGTGCCGCTCAGTCCCGTTGCCGGAATACCCTCTCAATTTCACTTCTAAGAAATGCAAATATGGCCGTGCCCTTTTCTTCCGCTTGTCTCATAGGAAAATCACATTTGCCATTGTCATTGTGCCCCTGATGTGTCCTCAAAATTGACTTGGTGCCCGTTTGTTTCCTAGGAATCCAAGCCAATAAACGCCATGACCTTCAAACATTGAAGTTCGACCCATGACAGCGTAATACAATAATCATAATAAACATAATAAGTCTTTTTGTATTAGCAAACAAATAATAATATACTTGTATGTTCAAGCTAATTTTGTGTTTCATTGCAAAACATCCTTCAGAGCTAGATTTGGTTTTAAAAGAAAAGCATTATGACGTCACATCCTGAGAATGGATGTCGACAGAGCAGATGACATTGATATAATTTTAACCTGATATAATAATTTTTGTTTCTGAACTGATGACTAATTTTAGAATCAGTGGGATGAGTGAAAACTGATAACTATTCTATTGCAGAATTATTTATTAACATTTTATAACGTAACTCTTTCAAAAGTTTTTTTTAAAGAAATGGTTCAACAAGCTCGGCAGTTCTTTGACCTTTCTATTAAAGATGGAAATCTTGTAAAAAGCGCTATTACGTAAAAATCATAAAAAGTCTATCCAAACAAAAAGTGATAAAAACGCAAGGGAATAATGGTTCGCACGATCAGGGTGTGGAAATTCGTGAGAAGAAAAAGAACAATGGCAGAATTTTCAAAATCTGTTGTTGTCAATTTATTTAGCCCATTTACAAGATGTTATAGTTAGTGGCGTTGGAACGAAATTCATATTGGGGAGGCTGCGAATACTAAGAAGCAACTGACTTTACCAAAACAACACAAGAATAACATTACAATTTTAAATTATTGGGGGAGGGCTGCAGCCCCCAGCCCCGCCCCCCCCCAGCCCCGCCCCCCCCCAGCTCCAACGCCCCTGATAGTTAGTACATGTCGCGAATTTGGTGCAGATAACGCAGTTTAACGATTTTTTAAAATAGATTGTTAATCTATTTAAATTTAGAATTTTTACGAAACCCCGCGTGCTATAATGATCCGCCTGTGCGAGTGAAACAAAATAGATCATAGTTGTGTGCGCACAACAGAGGGCGTTATCACAGTAAATGACAGCTATTTCTAATGTGTCACAACAAAAGATCTTTTTTAGTGGAATAAAGGTATTTTAAAATTATAGAAACCATTTCTTTGTGGCTATTTCTGTATCATTTGAACTATAACTGTATTAACCGTTAACTTTTCTGTCTCAGATGTGAGAGCGACCTTCAAACTATAAATACTTTTGTTATAATTATAAAGATTGACGTACGTGTAAGTTTAGTGTAGAATAGAATAGAGCTTTATACACGTTCCTCTGTAGTTATATTTAGACAGTCCTCCTCAGGCACGCCAGAAGCAAGTCAATAAGGGGAGAGGAGGGAGGGGGGGGGGCTAGGCTAACAGATCTAGTTGAATGGGGCTAATATATCTTGGCAATAAGCGTTGTGTTTAATGTGGATACGAGGTTATGCTTGATTCCGAATTGTTTTTTTTTACCATCCTCACTGTTTCCGCCGTGCATGCTTCTGTAAATCATCTTGATGCTTGTGTATGTTTATTTTCCCTATACTGTCCTCATATGCCGTTGCTGAACGGTCTGAGAGAAATAAAGTGTTCTGTTCTGAACGTTTAGTGTAGAATAGAATAGAGCTCTGTATCATATGGAAGCTTAGTTTAGACAACAGGAGAGCTCTGTTATGAAAGAAAGTTTAGTTTTGTGTAGAATAGAGTTCTGTAATATACGGAAGCTTAGTGTAGACAACAGCAGATGTCTGTTATGTAAGAAAGTTTAGTGTAGAATAGAATAGAATAGAATAGAATAGAATAGAATAGAGCTCTGTAACATACGGAAGCTTAGTGTAGACAACAGGAGAGCTCTGTTATATAAGAAAGTTTAGTTTAGAATAGAATAGAGCTCTGTAATATACGGAAGCTTAGTGTAGACAGCAGCAGATGTCTGTTATGTAAGAAAATTTAGTTTAGTGTACAGGGGCGGCACAGTGTAAAAAATAGTAGTACGGCTCAAGATTGCTAAAGGCAACCAAGTCGAATTTATGCAGAAATAAGAAATAAAAGAAAAAAAGTGGTACGACCACACAGTCTACGCCGCTCCTGGTGTAGATCAGTTAGTAGTGTTGTAACGTAATTCATGTTTAGCTCAGTTTACTCAGGGTTTTAAGGCAGTTTAGTGAACTGTTTTGTGGAGCGTTATATCGTACAACAGTTTAGTGTAATGCTGTATTGTGTACTATGAAACGTATTAACGTAACATGTAAGCTTGAAGTGAGATCCTAACGTAAGTTATCTTAGTTTAATGGTCAGTCGTCGGATCGATCTTTCTCAGTCGGCTATTTTCCGTTCCAACCAGTGGTCCACGACTGGTCATCAAAGACCTTTGTATGTGTTGTCTGTGGGACAGTGGATATAAAAGACTTATAGGAAAGAATAGCTAATGTGGCGGCAGCGGGTTTCCTCTAAAACATGTCAGAATGACCATATGATTGACGTTCAATAGCCGATGATAAGATTAAAATCAATGTGCTCTAGAGGCATCGTTAAATAAAACAAACTTTACTTAGTATAGTGTGACGTGTGAATTCAGAGAACAAGTAATTAAAAAACAATTTCTTAGTACTACATATGATACTTATGACGCGTTCTTTGATTCCTTTTCACATAGTTTGTAACTTTTCTCTGCACTTCCCCATTGAATATTTGCATTTATCAAATCAGTTACTAGTGCTCGTTAATTTTCTTGTCCTAACTACGCAATTCGTAATTGTATGGCCACACTGAACATTGCATTTGGTGTCTACTTAATGCAGCAAGTTTGCCGCTAACAGCGAGTGACTGACAAAAAGTAAAGTTTGTTTTATTTAACGACGCCCCAAGAGCACGTTAATTTTTATCTTATCATCAGCTATTGGACGCCAATCATTTGGTAATTCCAACATATTTATTTAGAGGAAACCCGCTGCCACCACATAGTTTACTCTTACCGATAAGCAGCAAGCGGTATTTTTATATGCCCCACAGACAGGACAGCACATACCACGGCCTCTGATGAACCAGTTGTGGATCATTGGTTGGAACGGAAAATACCCCATACTGCAAATGAGTCCACTGAGAAGGATCGATCCGACGACCGACCGGTTCACAGGCGGACACGCTACGGTTTGATCTACATCCCGGTCTGTGAATGACTGACAAATAAAACTTATCAGATTGTGTTAGATGTCTAGAGAATATGTAGGATTATCTTGAAAACATCATTCAGTGAATGGTATTGTCATAGCAGTTGTTGTTTCATTACAGATCTCTATCAGCTTAATCCACAAACTCATTTTATCATTAAATAATAATATATCTTTAATACTGAAAGACCATACTGCCATGTATTTTTTAAATATGGAGATTAATGTATGGTTTTTTTCAGAAACAAAGATTCACATTATCATTAAATAATAATAGAAGTACAGTAGTTATTAATGTGTATATTTGAGAAATATAACAATTGTTTGAAAATTCGTAATTTATTATTAAAGTTAAAAAGCCACCAACTAACACGAATGCATAAATATTTGACATGCATTTGGGCAGCTTAAAGTTGGATAAGCTATCGTTAGGAGACTGTCTACTCTAGAATGGAACTTGATGTCAGATAACTGTGTAGTCTTATTAGACTGAACAAGATGACTGCCTACCTTAGGACGGAAATAGATGACTACCTACTTTAGGACGGAACTAGATGACTGCCTATTTTAGTACGGAACTGGATGACTACCTACTTTAAACAGGAACTAGATGACTACCTAATTTAGGATGGAACTAGATGACTACCACCTTTAGGACGGAATTAGATGACTGCCTACTTTAGGATGGAACTAGATGGCTGTTTTCTTTAGGAAGGAACTAGATGACTGCCTACTTTAGGACCGAACTAGATCATCGCCTACTTTAGGACGGAATTAGATGACTGCCTACTTTATGACGGAACTAGATGACTGCCTACTTTATGACGGAACTAGATGACTGCCTTCTTTATGACGGAACTAGATGACTGCCTAATTTAGGACGGAACTTGATGACTGCCTTCTTTAGGACGGAAATAGGTAACTGCCTACTTTAGGATGGAACTAGATGGCTGTCTTCTTTAGGACGGAACTAGATGACTGCCTACTTTAGGACCGAACTAGATCATCGCCTACTTTAGGACGGAACTAGATGACTGCCTTCTTTAGGACGGAATTAGATGACTGCCTACTTTAGGATGGAACTAGATGACTGCCTTCTTTAGGACGGAACTAGATGACTGCCTAATTTAGGATGGAACTAGATGACTGCCTACTTTAGGACGGAACTAGATTAATAACTGACATAAATAACGGCGTACATGAAATAGTTCAGATGCGTAGAAATAAAAAATAATCAAGTAGCTTGTGTGTGAGAAATATGAATTTATGTGAGACGTGTTTCATACGCTTCAAAATATGGTTATCATATTTAGATGTTAAAGATAATTATTATTTTATTATATTTATTAACATGGGCGTTGAAACAGAGGGGTGCCTCAGCCTCCCCAATAATTCCCATAAATGTGTTCCTTATTGTTTCACAATAGCACTATATAAAGAAATAAAAAGCATGCAGCTCCAGTGTTAAACGTATAATATTATAGCTATTTTTGCTGTGTAAATAAACCATAAAAATCAAACAAAACCAGAAATAGGACTCGAGGACTTAAAATAGGCCATCCCAGCGAAACAACATGAAAAAAGTTACAAACATCGTTGTATTCTTTCCTTATTATTTATTTACTTTTATTTTTATATTTTCACAATAATTATTTGACGATACATGCATACGTTTACCCCAAATGTATTAATTGGAACAAATTTTGATTTACAATTTCAGAAAAGGTTATGCCAACCATAAGGAAAACCTTAACACTTAAATTATTTACACCGTATAACAAAGTATAACAACAAATCCCTTTTGAATGATTTGATAAATACCTAATCAGTGGAAAATTTACATCAATTAATTCTCAGTTGTCTTTGTTCGGCGTGTTTTAAAGAGGAATGAATTAAAGTAAAGTTTGTTTTATTTAACGACGCCTATAGAGAACATTGATTTTTATCTTATTATCGTCAAACATATGGTCATTCTGACGTATTTCTTTAGAGGAAACCCGTTGCCGCCACATAGGCTACGCTTTCCGATAAGCAGCAAGGGGTCTTTTATATGCATTTTCCTATAGATGAACCAGTTTTGGGCCATTGATTGGAACGGAAAATAGCCCAAACTGCAAATGCGTCTACTAAGAAGGATCGATCCGATGACCGACCGCTTCACAGGCTGTCATGCTACATCACGCATATTAAAACATATAGTTGCAGAATATACGGTACAACTTGGATTGTTAGTTTGGTTTTGTTGAACGTGTTTTCTCGATTTTATTCAATTAAATTATCCTGGAAACAAGTTGTGTTGTTTTCTCAGTGGACCCATTTACAGTTTGGCTATTTTCCGTTGTAGCCAGTAGTCCACAACTGGTTCATCAAAGGCCATGATATGTGCTGTCCTGTCTGTGGAAGTGTGCATATAAAAGACCCCTTGCTGCTTATCGGAAAGAGTAACATATGTGGCGGCTGTGGGTTTCCTCTAAATACATGTCAGAATGACCATATAATTGACGTCCAATAACCGATGATAAAATATATATCAATGTGTTCTAGAGGCGTCGTTAAATAAAACAAACTTTACTTTATTTTATTTTCAGGACTGAGATTAATGTTAGTTTACTAACCCAGTATACACTAAAAACTGGGTACATATTTTAATACTGGAATTTTTTTTAAATTATTATTGTCCATAATTGTGGACCACTGGTCGGTGCAATTGAGGTACACCTACCCATTGAACTGCGCGAAGCTCTTATTCAGGTTTGGAACTGTTATCAAGAGTAAAAATTCCATTTAGTACTTACTAGCAATGAGTTTGACAGCTTACCTACAGAGCCATCGGGGCTGTTAGTAGAACGGTTAATGTTAGTAGGAGAGACGATAAGTTTAGCCACTCTTATCATTGAGCAGCAAGGGATCTCTTATATGCCCTATCCCACATACAAAATAGCACGGTCTTTGTTAAACCAGTTGTGGATCAGTCACTCAGAGGTAGAGCCAATACTGTGATTCAAAATCCTATGTCTTTACTGAAATTTGATGGCATATACCTAAACATTGAATCTTTTGGTGCCGACGTTATCATTAAAATGACTTTACTGGGATTTGATCCTAGTGCCTGACAGCATTTAGAGTGATGGCATAACCACTGCACTGCTGGGTCAGGTTATTGAATTAACTTGGTCATTAATTACAGGCCACTATAGACTGATGTAAACAGATAGTAGCTGCTATTTCATTTGTAAAAACACAAACAACTCTTTTGTTACTTGATCCTTGTGAAACTGTTCCGGGATTTGAGCGACTCATTTAGAATTCGCTAAATTCACGTAATCTCCAGTTAGGATATCCGATTTTAAAAAAGAACATCTTTTATTAATTGTTATTCTCTGCGGGCCTATGAGCTTTAATATTGAATGTATTTCATGTTTATTTCTCCTTATCGCACAAACGATCGCAGTGAGCAGCCGCAGTCATTTGTAAATAAATCATTAAAGAAAAACGATTAAGTTACCAAGCCATTGTCTGCCTTCGTTTAGATCACTAACAGGTCGCCCCAGAGAGCCGCCCCCGGTGGTGTAGTGGATGCATTAGGTACTGGGATCAAATCCAGGTTGTGACATGTCATTTTTAATCTTAAAGGCATAGTCCCACGGAATTTAAAGGGCTTTGAGCTCTAAATATTGATTACGAATGAAACTTACATGCATATCTTATACTAAATCTCGTTTTCATATCACGCAAGATATTTTAACTGAACCATGGTATAGGGAATTCCATGTCGAACCGATCGATTTTTTTTTTTCGAAACCTCAATAATATTTAGAAGTTTTAAAATAACGTGACTCGAAATATATACGTCACCCCTTCAACGGAATAAAATCTGTTATTTTTTTCCGATTTATTTGTCCGTGAGCATATTTAATTATTATTTTTAAAATATTGATAATAAGCGAGATGCGATGGTTATGTAAGTAGCTGAATGAAGTATTTCTATGCACAAATCAAATGTTTATATTTTAAATTAATTCTTTATTTAGAAATTAATTAGGTTGTTGATCCGTGAGATTATGCGTTTAAGGAAGTGCACAATGACTTAGTAATTTTTACAGCTTATAGTAACAGCCATAGTGAAAATTTCTAAATGACCAAAAATGACTTAGACACTTAGGTTATGAGGGTGACGACATTCACATTTATGTTAGTTTTAACCTTGTCACTGGACTATGCAACTCTGTCATCTCTAACCTAGTTACAGACATAATAGTTTCAGTGGCGTAGCTTCCAATGAGGCAATGAGGCAACTGCCTCACTAGATTCATTTGCAGAATTTTTTTTAATGTGATGAATATTATAAAAGTTGATTAAAATACGACAAATACCTAGCATTGCCTCACTAGAAAGACCCAGCTACGCCAATGAGTTTTTTTTCTATAAGATTTTTATATTATATGTCATAATCATAGTTGAATATCTGTACAAAATAAACAAGAAAAAAGAAAATGTATTACAAATATCCTAATATTTGCCTGGAATCATATTTTAGGTAATGCTGACACAGGCCTTGCGTTCAGGACAGGCAAACATACGCGGTCGCTAATTAGCAATTTGACTAGTACCAAACGTTCTTATTGGGTTTAACATGAAGCGCAAAAACTAGTCTCGCTAGCAATTTCGTCCCGGAGGCAGCGTTTGGTTATGTTCAGGAGCACACACTCAATGGTGGTTCGACTGGTACTAAATGTTCTCACTGGGTTTAGCGTGAAGCGTAAAAACTAGTCTAGCTAACAGTTTCGTCCTGAGCGCAGTCTTTGGTTATTTTTAGGAGCTTACTCTCAGTGGTGGTTTGACTGGTTCAAAACGTTCTAATTGAGCATATAAGGGCAAAACCAGTTTATCAGATATATGTGAAAATTTCGTCCTGACCATAACCCTGATTTGACAAAATATAGAATAACTGGTCATATAATCCGCACGTGCTTATGGCCCCAAGGGAAGAGGGGCTCCACATGGGTGTGTTTTTTCAGTGCAGGATTTACAATGGACTATGATGCAAATGTTGTTGCTGAACTGGGACCCACAAAAAACGTGATCCCACAATAAATGGAAAGAAAAACATATATATACAAGAATATTAATAACAATAAAAAATATTTTTATTCTGAATTACAGATATATGGGAGTACCATAATATTTTCATTGCTTAGGGCATCTAAAGGCCTTAATCTAGCTCTGCTTATCATCGAAAAGGTGACAGAGTTTACCGATTAGTGTGACGAATCTGTTAACCAATATATTCAAGGCATTCAGTCAGATGTTATAATCTGTACAAAAACTGCATGTACAATGTATATGGTATTACACTAACGTTCACGTCCCAGTGGTGACAAAGTCGATATTCTCTATTTCGCAGCTAATGGTTTGATTTCCATTGTGTTATTCTCACACTGCACATACTCACTGATGTACTTATAGTGCAAACAGGAGCGGTCATTCTCAGTGGTCCCATCTGCAGTATGGGTTATTTTTTCCGTGGCCCACAATTGGTTCCTCAAAGGCCGTGGTATGTGTTGTCCTGACTGTGGGACGGTGCATATAAAAGACCTCTTGTTGCTTATCGGAAAGAGTAGCCTATGTGGCGACAGCGGGATTCCTCTAAAACATATGTCAGGATGACTATATGATTGACGTCCAAAAGCAGATGATGAAATAAAAATCATTGTGCTCTTGAGGGGTCGTTAAATAAAACAAACTTTACTTTTTACTTTATGTGCAAACAAGGCCCCACTCACGTCCTTGTACGTGTATCATGTTTGGCACATACTCGAATAAATTTACAAAGCTAATATTCCAGTTAATCGTTAACATTTTAACCAAATAAACAAAATATTGGCTTGTATTTTCACAAAACTGTTTGATGAAATACTTAGATAAGGTATTTATGAAGCTTATTAAGCCATAATATGAGAGACGACGCAAATTACCTAAATCTCTATTTTGACCGATTCTTCAATAAGATCCGGTTTAATATGACGAGTCACATATATATCTTATTTGTCATATTTATCATGAACATATTTATCATATACTGCAGCGGCGTAGCAAGAAGTTCCTGTTGTCCGGAGACAAGATCACTTTCGGTGCCTCTACCTTCTTAATGTCTTTATACGCAAGAAGACGTTTAAGCCCCTTCTCCATTGCGCCTTGGGAGGGGGGGGGAGGAGCGATTGCCCCCTGTTGCCCCTCACTTGCTACGCCAATACATTATTGTATACACATACACACAGTTTAATGTGTTATACTGTAACAACAATATTTATTCAAAATTCTTGTTTGAAGTTACCTTTTTGTTATAAATATGTGGATTGTTGAAATTGCAAAAATGTCATATATAAAAAATGACTTTCATAACCCCACGAAACAAAAAAAAATCATTACTTTCAGAACAATGTTTACGCTAATTCATACTGTATAGAAATTAGCCATAAACTACATAATCCAGTACCCACCCACGCCCTGAATTCCGCGGCAAATTTTTTTTAATTCCGCGGTAAAATTAGCCATATTCTGCGGCAGAAATTGGAAAATTCCACGGCAAATTCTGCAAAATAAAAATTGAAAATAATACTTACATATTTACATATTGGAGTGGCTGGTTCTTATAGGGGAATACCAACGCTTTTATTGAATCTGAAACGAAAGAATATGAAAACAAATTATTTTTATTCTGATTTCATGATTATTATTATTGTTATTATTAATTTATTTTAGTATTATTTTGTTTAATGAATTCTAATCTCATCCATTGAATCTTGTTCTTTCTGATGTATAACCCTCGTTACAAATAACCCATGCTCCTTTAAGAGATATTATTTAGTATATCCTGAATTTAATGTAAAAAATTACTTTCTATAGCAAGTGTCATGAAAAAAGATTTTGTGGGAATTTGATGATGAGAGCAAATCACCTATTTCAATATCATGGGTATATCATATTTTACAAAAATAACTTTGATGGCACTCTGAGACATTGCTCTAATGGCCACCAGAACCGCCATTTTGAATATTTAATTAGATACGTTGAACAGTTCAAAACTGTTAATTTTATCCCCCCCCCCCCCAAAAAAAGTGTAATATATGTATTCATATGTTTATGAAGTCAAGAAATTAATTTCTAACATTTATTTAGACCTAATGTGTCCATTTACGATATACTAGTTTGTATATATGCTGAATTTCACTTTTCTCGATACCATAGCGTGCGAACTAAAAAAATATTTTGATCATGACTTTCGTTTGAAAACAAAAGGTAATAGTTTGCCTTCATAATTATGCATAAAGGTTTTTCACTTTGTATTTTGTTTGGTGGCATCTGTCGGATGGGTTATTAAGAAAATATGAGCATCTAGAAAAGATCCCAAATAAATTACATTTAATGGTATCATATTGTAATTTTTAATTTTTTCTTATTTCAAACTACATATGGGGCAAGGCAGGGGTGATGGTAAGAGTAAATGCATCATATGATGTAAAAAAAAAATTGTTATCTAGATATTTAGATAAATTAATGTCACTGAGTTTTGATCACAAAAGCCACTGTCCTCAGATTCCTGGTCTTATAACTGAAGAATCACCTGAGCACAATAAATAAATCTGATGATTATTTCACAATTGGCCCCATTTAAATTTACTACTAGCATTGCCATTTTCAGTATGTAATAAATTGCCACTATCAGGTCTCATAATATACATGATCAACACTTTCTTGTAAAATTCGCATTCTTAATATATGGTCATTTGAAACCTCTTAATACTTTTCCTATTCACCAAATTCATCTCATTCACCTATTAGATTCATCTTCAGTATATCATAACTTTTTTTATTCACCCTTCATTATCATTAGGACAATTTAATCTGTTGTCTCGCCCATTTTATTGTTGTGCAACTGTACAGGGTCATTCTATGTCAAATCACCCAATGGATGTCACCTCACCCTCTTCAGTTTTGCTGAAAGGTGTTACTTGGGGTTATTGGGACTAAAAATAATCATATTCCAATTTTTAGAGAGATCAAACCAGTGGTTTCCGAGAAATAGCCCACCCAAATTTTGAGATTTTGACCAAAATGGGCTTCGCCATCAATATTCAAATGACCATATCTCAGTAACCAATTGGTCAATCTTGATGAAATAGATATTTCTAGAAAGGTAATTCCACAAGGATTCCAAAAATGTAAGGTAAATAGTTGTGACCTTTTGACCTTGAATTTGGCCATATGGGACAGGTTACCTTGAAATTAATGTGCCGCGAAAATTTAGCCCAACATGTTGTCTAAACAATATAAAAGAATTGAATATATAATATTTCTTATTAGCCTATAAAATAAAGTCAAACTTTGTATACCCACACCTAAAGCACAGTATCTGTTGATTATAGTGCATGCACTACATGTACTACATGTATGTACTAACAATAGTAACAGGCAGTATGAAGTCCATAACATAGCCAACCTGTTGCTTGTTTTGTTTCACAAGGTTACGAACCCAACTAAAGACAATAAACTGGTAGGCATAGGCATTGTAATCCAAGAAATCATTAAACATACATGTATGCAAGTAGTTATAAAAATCGAAGAGGATGAGGTGACATTTTTCAATTTTTTGGGGTGATTTGATATGGAATGACCTCATAAAGAGACAAAGGCCCAGTCTCTCGTCAACAGTTCAAACTGTGTCCACACGTGTTAAAAGAATGGGTTGAACTATAGATCGTGGCTGAACCATCAATGATGAAATGGGCCTAAGAGTTCTAGATGACTGGTTCAAACCCGTCTTCGAGGTATAAATATATATACATACAGTTGATCTTCGAAAATGTTGATATATCGAAGTGAAACGAGTCTTGGCCGAACTACTATACAAACAAGTAATAACATACTTCGAAAACATAAACTTCGATCTTTTGAAACCGTTGATCACTCCTAGTAATTCTTTGGCCCCACAACAAAAACTAACAGATATTGCACTTCGAAAACTCGAAGTATTATACCCATAATTCTTTACTGAAGAAAGAATTGTCAACCAAGCGAAGCGTGAGTGTCTCAGTTGGTCTCGGCTATCGAGGATTTAACCGGTAATTACAGAACAATAGATTGCCGACAATGCAGAAAGAAATAATACTATAATCACACTCAGCAGTTTGGTGCATGTACATATTGTATATATATATTCATGTTTTGTATCTATGTTTATTATGCTGATGAATTGTAAAACTTGAAGCAATAAAGACTTAGAGCATCTGGTTATGGGTGTTTACATTTGGCATAGGGCCTCAATACCTAATACGTAATTACATATATATGTATCTTCAAAGAAATGTTGTAATAACTATTAACATTGTTTGTTTATCGCTTATGTTTTGTCAATAAATAAAGGTACACAAAGACGCACATGTATTTCAAATTTATTTGGTTACTGTTGTTATTTCTTAATTTATAATATACGCTCAAAAGGAATGGGCTAACATCTGTGTTCGGAAGGTCCGTTGAGCAGTGCATGTTTCTTCCATTATCGAATGAAATCATATTACTTCAATGCAGTTTCATCTTTCGGATCTGCAGTACAATTTCGAAAATTCGAACTTGAAACTGATAGTATTTCATCATCCCCTTCAACTTTGACTTTTCAAAGTTTTACTCTGTGTGTGTGTGTGTATATATATATTCATAACTTTCATAATCTGCTCTTAAAACATCCACCATCTGTTCACAAAATCTATATTCCTAAAAATGTCCTTACTTTGAGAACTTGTTAGATTGTCATTGTTTCTTTTGAATCTATCCCACTGCTGCCATCAAATAAAATGCAAAATTAACAAACCTTCATACATCATAAGTAGAAAAA
>JAULBS010106062.1:0-15546 GCA_032355785.1 Symmetromphalus regularis
GCACATTGATTTTTATCTCATCATCGGCTATTGGACGTCAATCATATGGTCATTCTGACATATTTTTAGAGGAAACCCACTAATGCCACATAGACTACTCTTTCTGATAAGCAGCAAGGGCTCTTTTATATGCCCTGTACCACACACAGGACAGCACATACAATGGCCTTTGATGAACCAGTTGTGTACCACTGGTTGGAACGGAAAAATAGCCCGAACTACAAATGGGTCCACTGAGAAGGATCGATCCAACAGCTGACAGCTTCACTGGCAGACACTCTACCATTTGAGTTAGATCCCGCTCCTGGATATTTTAAAGACTTAACTCTAATTTTTTTATTGTACAGTTTGACATAAAGATGTCACTTTTTAGTGTTCCTTCAGTGTCCTTGAAAACCATCAAGATTTTTAAACACACTCATTGTGATTGCTGTACAGAGTTTGACTTGGACATTTTTATTATCTAAATCTAATTAGTATACAGAGTTCACTTGAATATTTTAAAAACTTAACCCTAATGTTTTGTATTGTACAGTTTGACTTGAAGATTTTTAAACACACTTGTTGTAATTGCTGTACAGAATTTGACTTGTGCATGTTTTAATAATTACTGTACTGTCCTTTATAAATACCTATCTTGTTAACTGAAATAATTAACACTGTTTTGATGATATCTATATCATTTGATAAATTAGTTTATGAAGGTTACCGTATACAATGGCAACCTGTATATTAAAGCCACTTAAATATGTAATTAATCTGTGTATAAAGACCACCATGTACATGCCACTTTTTAGTGTTCCTTCAGTGTTTGTAAAAATCATTTGACAATTATCTTTAAGCTTTCAGGGTTCTCAATTTTTGACATTTTTTCTGTACATACACTGTATGCAGCAGACTGTTTTCATCCATGCCCACCCCCACAAAAGACAAGTGTTTTAATGATTACTTTAAATCTGTATACAGGGTTTCACTGTTCTTCTTACCTGCATTTAACAGTGTATGAATAAGACATTTTTGAGCATCACTAACAACCTCTTATTAAGTAATTTATTCATGAAGATTTAAATAAAAAAATATTTACCATTTTTAATTTGTATTTTGTAGGTGAGCGCCCTTTCAAATGCCACATCTGTGGGAACAGGTTCTCTACCAAAGGAAATCTCAAAGTTCACTTCGAGCGTCATAAGCAGAAGTATCCAAATGCCAAGATGAACCCGTACCCTCAGCCAGAACACCTGGAGCGACCACCTCCTCCATCACTGCTGAACAACCCTTTCACCAACCTCGTCAATTCATCTCTACCATCACCATTTCCATTCTCACCCTTCCCAACACTGCCTGCACCAGGTATGATGATGACATCGCTAGGACCCATCATGCCATCCCTGTTGCCAGCCACTCCACTTCCTCCACGAGAGAGAAGACTATCTAGTCCCTTTCAACATGAAAGTAAACCCAAAATCAAGGAGGTGACTTCTTCTAGTCCTCAGCCACCGAAAGAATCTCCTATTCTCAAAAGCCCGCCAGTTGAAAAACCACTGGCTCCTCCAAAAACTATACCTTTATCTGCACCAATGACAGCTCCTTCATTGATGGCTCCTCCACCAGTAATGTTTTCCAGTGCTTCGTTGTCGACATCAAGCTCCCTACATCTGCCACCAAACCGAAGCTTGCCAACAACTCCAATCAGCTTCTCCATGCCAACACCTCTTGCTTCAACTCTACCTCTGTGTAGTACCTCATCTCCATTTATGCCACACATGCCATCCATGCAACTGCCCCCACCTTCATCCATGCCACAGCCACCATCACAATCTCCCAGCTTGGATTTCAGGAGTTCTATTCTTCCGTCAAAGATGATAGACCCTTCTGAAGACCTAGAGAAGTATATGGAGTGTTCAAAGTCAGAGACATCCAAGTTGGAAGCCCTTGTAAAGAACATTGAGCAGAAAATAACTGACCCAAATCAGTGTGTTATATGTCACAGAATCCTAAGCTGCAAAAGTGCATTGCAGATGCATTACAGAATACACACGGGTGAACGTCCTTACAAATGCAAGATTTGTAGCAGAGCTTTCACAACCAAAGGCAATCTGAAAACACACATGGGTGTCCACCGAGCTAAACCACCACTGCGCATGATGCACCAGTGCCCGGTGTGTCACAAGCAATTCACCAATCTGCTGGTTCTTCAACAGCACATCCGCATGCATACAGGAGAAGCCATGAACGACATGCCAAACCCAGCCATGTTCCACCATCAGCCATTTCCTTCTCACCGGTTTGACCCACTACGAAGACTGGACCATCAACTTGCGAGCATGTCTGGATCTTTCGAGTCAAAGGAACTAGATCTCAGTAAGAATTCTGCCTATGGTAGCTTACAAGATCCTAACAGAGACAGGAATCTTTCTGAAAACAGCATGGATGATTTACGATCTGATGGAGAGGTATGTGATGAAGATTTCGATGATATGGTTAATGGAGAGATAGATGATTTTAATGAAGATGAAGAAATGATGGATGAACAAGAAATGTTAATGCAGGCTGAACGGTCCTCTTCAAAGGAGTATGAACAGTTTCGTAGCAAAAGTATGACTGGACCTCATCATGGTCAAAGTCCGAACTCTCATCAGTCATTGGAAATGTCAATGGAACAACAACAACAACAACAACAAAGTTCCTCTAGTCATACAAAACCACAAACTTCAACTCCTCGATACTCTGCTTCTCTAGCAGCCCTTGAGGAAAGAGTGAAGGCCATTGACAGCCAGATGTCTCAAGCTTCCTTTGAAAGGTTCCGAAACAGCATGGGCCTGGACAACGGCCTGTCCATCATGAACAAGATGCTGTCACCCGGATTTCCAAATCCTGAACGATCTCCAGCTACCTCCCCAAAGAGCCCTGCTGCTTCAGAATCTGGTTCAGAAAGAAGTGGCATGAGAGAAGATGGAAGTCATATGGGATACCCTGTCACTCCTGATGGAATGATGCCATTTGGCCTAGGCTATCCAATGCTTGGTGCCCTCGACCTTCGTCCAGGAGAAAAACGAATCCACACTACTTGCCACGTATGCTTCAAGACGTTTGCCTGTAGAAGTGCATTGGAAATCCATTTAAGAAGTCACACGAAGGAGAGACCTTTCCATTGTGAGGTGTGCGATAGATCCTTCTCAACCCGAGGCAACATGAGGCAGCACATGCTGACGCACAAGATTCGAGACATACCATCTCAAGCCCTCAGTGAAGGCGAAGGACAATCTTCAAAGAGTCTGGATGATTGTCAATCAGCCAGGGAAAGAGAGAACTATTCATCAAGGAGTGAGGATGACTCTCGCTGGAACTCGGGTCTCATGACTTCTACATCTAATAAGGACAGTGAACCATATTCAGCATTGAAAGAGAATAATTCTCCCTGGAGACCATCTTCAACATCACCGGGAATGTCCAACAAGAAACCTCTAGAGAATAACAATACTAGCAATGTGAATAAAAACAGTGAAAGTCTAGATAATCAGGGTTCAAATGAAGAGATTCCATCATCTAAGCAGACCTGTGATGATAATAAGGATATGGATTGTGACGATTCCGAAAGCAAAGTGAAAGATGTTACTGGAGACATCAGAGCGTTTCCTTACGATCCAGTAACAAGCTTTGAAAGAAATAACAATACACCTGTTGAAGAATCTAAAAGCAACAGAAATCAGTTTAATGAAATGTTAAATTTTAATGTTCCTAGGAGTCCCCATGGCTTTGGAGACTCTAAACCGTATATTGGAGCTGATATGAGAAGTAAACAGTTGCCTGTTAATGATGTCACAAATCCATCCAGTTCCAGCAGTCAGTTGAGATCAGTTCATCATTCAGGTGATGAGCCACGCAGTCTGAATAATGACTCCCATAGTCATCATCATGCAGATGTTGATGCAAGAAGTCACCACCCGTCTGAAAGTGATTCAAGAAGTCAACACCATCAGGATAGCAATACAAGAAATCAACACCAGTCAGAAAGTGATGGAAGAAGTCACCACACCCCGGACAGCAATATGAGAAGTCACCATCCAGATGGTGAAGCACGAAGTCACCATCCAGATGGTGAAGCACGAAGTCACCATCCAGATGGTGAAGCACGAAGTCACCACACCCCAAAAGGTGATTCACGAAGTCACCATAGCTCAGGAAGTCACATACAAAATCTGCATCGATCAGATTCTGATCCACGGAATCGAAATCATTCAGGGAGCGCCATAGGTGGACACAGTGGATCAAAATCTGATGGGAAAAGTTCCAGCAGCAACCAAATGGGAGATGGTTCACCATTCATGCGTCGGTCAGGACCGAAACATCAGTGCATGACATGCATGAAGACCTTCTCCAGCGCCAGTGCCCTTCAGATCCACACCCGTACACACACTGGAGACAAACCTTTCAAGTGCGAGGTCTGTGGGAAAGCATTCACCACCAAGGGCAACCAAAAGGTCCACATGGGAACCCACATGTGGAACAACAGTCCATCTCGTCGAGGACGCCGCATGTCGATCGAACCACCTTTCATGATGTCCCACGTACGCGATAATCCGTTTCTCGCCTCTATGCCACACAGGCCTCCAGACTTTTACTTTCAGTATCCTCATTTTATGAATGGCTTTCCTCCTAAGATGAACGAGATATCCGTGATTCAGAGTGTGAATGGAGGAATAGGACATGCTCCCCCTGTTCATTATCTAGGTTTTGGAATGAAGGATGAGCTTCGAGAAATGAATCCAATGAGTGAGGTCAGAGATAAGGATGTGGAGCATTCACGTGACAAGGAGAACATTCAAAATGGAGCAGTCAGTCCAGCGGATACTAAACACGTCTCCGTGTCTGGAGAACTCGATCTCAGTGTTCGACCATCCTCTTCAGCATCATCGGCAAACTCCGCCTCATCGCTGTCATCACCTTCCAGCAAAGACAGTCCTCCAGACTCAATGCATGCCACATCTGCGTGGTTGTGGAAGTCGGGAAGTTGTCATTTCTGTAGTCAGACTTTTCCATCTGCAATTGCGTTAGAGCAGCACATTCAGAACCACCACAGAAACAGTGCAGACTCTCAAAAAGCCCTGGTGGCATAGGTATCCTGTTTAGTGGGTAGAAACATTCCAAACTGTTGTGCATTTTGTCATCATGTTTCAACATTTGGAGTAGAATTCCATTGCTAAACACATAAACAGATGTTTAAAGATCTAGAGTAGAGTCCCTTTGTTATACACCCGTGAACAGATGTTTTGTCATTCAGGAGTAGATTTTCATTTCTTAAACATCTAAAAACCCGGATGTTTTTAACATTTGGAGTAGATTTCCATTGCTAAACAGGTATGAACCTAAGTTTCGACATTTTGTGTGTTGGAGGACATTTAAAATGAGATGTTTTATATTTCTGAATGGTATCCAGTTGCGAATATTTTGTATCTGTATAACAATTGCCCATTCTTGAAAGTCTGCTTCGGGGCAGTGATGATTCTTGAAATGATGTCAGTGAAGTGTGACGTCAGAATGAAGTGTGACGTCAGAATGAAGTGTGACGTCAGTGCTAAACTTTAGTCATGTGATTAGGATTGCGATGTGTGTAGTAGACAGATTGTGATACGTGTTTTCAGTGATATTTTTGCTTGTTACCAAGGTTACGACCCTAACCGCATATCAGTGCACTGGTGTTCCAACGTTTCCATGACAATGTGATTACTAATGAAAACGCGGTAGGACACTCACAAATGGAACAGTTCCTACAAATATATCAAATCAGGTTGTGACCTATGAACTACATCAATTTAACCTTTGACCTAGGTTGATTAGAACCAATGGGAACAGTCATTGCATATCATCTCTTTTCTTGCTTTTACCTCTTTGTACTTACAGTTCATGTTAATAATGTTTATCTTGTGAAATGTGTTTTGTGTAGTATATAGCACTCGGGCATATGACTATGTATATATCTCAAAGTGTTGGAAAGCTAACATTGTTAGAGAATTTTTTAATTTTTTTATCATGACATTAATAATTAACCATTCACTGTTTATACAACACCACTGATTCAAACTATCTTCACTGCCTAAACAAAAGTTAATTTGCATTGAAATTATGAGAAAAAATATATAACAAAATACTACTACTAAAATAAAATCTAATAAAAATCTGTTATGCAGATTTTCGTTTTGTGGTTTAAATATTTCATGAGCTCAGTCTAAAACGTAAAATAGTTTTATTATTATTATTATTTTTAAAAATATATTTATTATTTACAAAATCATACAATTATGTTTAAATCAGTACCTATTTAATTCTGAGGTTATCTAAACCTGATCAATTTTATACATATAATTTGTGGACAGAAACTATTTTATTAAAATGTAACAAATATAATTTGTCAAAAAATAGTATATAAAATGTGTCTAAATGTTATTTTTGACAGAAAGTGGTATATTTTATTTTATTTTACATATATAATTTCTTGACAGAAATTAGCATTTAATACATTATTCACGTGCAACTTTAATTTAGAAAGTACTCTTTATTTTAATTTTTTTACATAATTTAACAAATGGTATCAATTTAAAAAAGTATTCTCACGGTATTTTCTGTTGGAAAGTAGTATATTTAAAACTCTTTAATCGTGAAAATAGAAAATTACAGTTTTTTCATGTGCTCATGAATCACGGTCAGACCTGTGGTGACACCAAATGTTGTGTATTGTGTGGATAGAAAAACGTACTTTATAAAGCATTCTAGTCGTATGACACATTAACATTTATTTATGAATTAACTTGTGTATTTTCTGTATTGACATTTCCACCCATTCATCAGAGATTCATTCATACTACCTCTGCCAATCTACTTAAGCCATCTTGTTTTAAATGTTTACACCTTTAATGAATTAATATGTAACCACATCCTGACACTAACATTAGTTACACAGGTGTATCGGCATCACGTTTATAGCCGCAGTTACGTATTCGTTATACATGAATAGTTAAAATGTCTTTATTTTTATCAAGGTTAAAAAATATATTTACATAAAAACATTGCGTTTTGGCATCACGTTTATAGACACAGTTACATGTTCGTTATACATAAATAATTAAAACATCACTTTTATCAAGGTTTAAAAATGTATATATACTTAAAAAACATGGCATTGTAGCATCACGTTTATAGTCACAGTTACGTATTCGTTATACATAAATAAATAAAATGTCTTAATTTTTATCAAGGTTAAAAAACTACATAATATGACATTTTGGCATCACGTTTATAGTCGCAGTAACGCATTCGTTATACATAAATAATTAAAACATTTTTATCAAGGTTAAAAAATTATATATAAAATCATGGCATTTTGGTATCCTGTTTATAAATTTTTATTACATTTCATTCACATATAACTTAAATATGACAAATATATTTTCGTTTTGTTACTACATTGTTCATTGCGGTTTTATATGTAACAAAATACTTCTTTTTGGCATTTGAATGTGTTATGAATGAATTTGTTCCTACATTTAAGTAAAAATAGTTGTGAAATTAAATTAGTTTCAATGGGTTGATCCTTAATGAACTTTACCAATAGTAAACTAGTCATTTACTTGTCAGTATGTTAAATGCATAGATCTATTATGTTTTGTTTTGTTTTATAATAGTACAAATATACTGAACATACTCTAAAGTCTCTTGATTTTCCAGTGTTCGAAATGTTCTGTTTAAAAACAATCATTACAATAACCAATAATTAACAAAAGACAAAAAAAATTATTGGTGCTTAACTTTTGTACCTGTTTATAAAATACTGTTAATCCATAACAAAAGATGAAATCCATTACGTTTGTCCATATTATATCATATATCTTCAAATTCATTTCAAGAACTACTGTCTTAATTTCAATGATTTTTTTTTTCTTTGAGTAAGTCATGTTTGGGGTTCTTCTTTCGCTTTTTTTACATTCATTTTCGTTTTTACTTAATTTCATGTACTTAAGCCATACTCTAGGTATTATTACGGATTTACCATTATATTTTGTTCAAATAAATCTATGCAATTCTGACCAAAGACGTTGTTAGCCGGTTACTTTATAGTTTATAATTTCATGTTTATTTTGTGTTAATTCATTATGCTTGTTATGGTATTTTACGCAAATATTTGGTAAAACGGTATACTTTCGGTTTAAGAGCAAATGTTGAAACTTTGTCCTGTTACCTTGTTTTATGGATTTAAAAATAAAATAAAATGTTTCGGTGGGAGGTAAATAAATTTTAAAAAATAACAATCATGCCCCTTTCCCACCCCCCCCCCAAAGTATTAAAATTATTATTTTGTGAATACAAGAAAGACATTTTGTTTTACAAGTGTTTGAATTTTAGAATTTTTCTGTCTGCATTTTGATAAAAAAAGTCATTAAAAAATATATATATATATGTTTGACATACACCTGCACTCTAGAATTAGGTCCTTCGGACTTAAGCCTGTAATTATGTCAACAGTAGGTCATGGGACTCTCAAACTGAAGACAGTGGTTCAAAACCTGTCAGAGTCTGCGATTTTCCTCACATTTGCTAAACCGAAAGTACATCATATTATCAAATTACTAGAATTTACCTTTTGTACAATATGTTATGTTTACAATTGAATATGCATTTGTTTATTTTTTAAAATGGTGCTACTAACGCAAGTTCCATTGATAGTCTATTTTCCATTGACCTCTCACCTCGCACCACGTCCTTCACCTCTGATAAATAATAAAACAAATGTAATAATTATAGGATATTAAGTGAGCTTCCATTTCGTATCATGTTTGTATCCCTCGTGAAATAATTTTCAGTTGTCACGAGCTTTAGCAAGTGACAATGTAAATTATTTCACGAGGGACATAAACATGATACGAAATGGAAGCGAGTGTAATATCCTATTTATTACCCATTATCAATTTTAAGTTAAATTTGTAAAAAAAAAACGAACAACCAAAATGAAACCAATCGTTTTCCTTTTTGGAAACAAACCATGCGAAATAATATGACGTCGTATTACGTCAAAAGTATTATGTACCAATATGACGTAATACTAAGATATAACATTTTGATATGTACCAAGAAATGTTGAGCCATATGGGTAATAATTACACTTTGTGCACTAAAACACATAATTTATTTTAGCATATGTTCAACTTTCATGTTAGTTGATAAAAATAATTTGAAAGTGTTTATGTATATATATTGAGATAAAAAATGGTATGCATGACTTTAAATCATCTTATCTAGGTCAGAATGGTTACTTGGGTAACACATTATTTCAGAGAAATTACATTAAAATATAGTTACTTCACTTCAGTAAATACACCATATATTATAGTTTTTAATGTTAATTATTTTAAAATATGAAATCTAATCAATGCTTAACAGATTCGAACGGATATGACTATTGTTAACTTGAATACAACAAATGTTCAGATACTAACAATAGTACAATATAATTATGCGGTTTATAGAATAACTCAATATGAAAGTAACATAAATTTATTCTAGATAAATGAGTCCATTATATATTAACCATCTCAATGTTAACCAAATTGTAATATAACTTTAACCTGATTTTCAACTTCACAAAATAGGTTACTGGTGTCCAGATAAATATTTCTCCTAAATTGTTTGTTTTTGTTAATGGACGAACACAAAATGGAATTACATGTTAAATTAAGTCACCATCCAGATTATAATTGTTTATATCATTTATCTATATTTAATTTATTTCACTATATATAGAATTTACACAATATCTTTTTTTTTAAATTACATATTACGAACCACGTTTCAATGCATGTTTAAACATGTCTTCCACGGCTAGAAATTTATTTAAATTTCACGTGCTCAAATCACGATTATTTAAAACTGTATCAAAACCACGATATTTATCTGTTGTGTGTAAACATTTCACCCACATAATTGTATTCAGTATGAAATATTAACGAATCAAATGGCTTTAAATTATGCATTGTTTAAATGTGTTTTAGAGAGAAATTCTGTGATAGTGACATTTGTTCCGAAGATCACTCGGCTGTTTCCGTCTAATTTTTTGAAATTAAATAGAATGACGGAAACTGCCGAGTTACTTTCGGAATGAGGGGCATTGAGAAATCCGTACTTAATTACTAGCTCTGTTAAATGGCTGTTTGCTTTAAGAGTTTGGTTGGCATTTTCTGGCCACTGCAGCAAATACTTTCTATTACGTGTGGTAGCTTTTTCAACCGAGAGTTTAATTACGACATGGTGACACCAAGTTGTTCAATATACGAGGACGATGATTCTTTTAACTGCGTAAACAGTTTAAAGAAACATTGTCGGCACTTTAATAACATTTACCGTTTTAAAGTAGCAAGATAAGTTGTATATACATGATATTTTATAAAAACGAAATTTCTACAAAAAGGGTAATTATTGTAACGAGCACAAATGAATCTCTGTTCCAATACATAATTATATTAAATGAGGAATTTTTATTTTGTCTAAAAAAAAATGTGACGTAATATTATTGATAAAGATCTGCAGCATAACATATTTTAGTCGATTGAGTCATTTTTTCTATTTAGAACAGTATTTTAGTTTTCAATATATATTTCATATGATAGTATATAGTTAATTGAAAATTAACTTTTAGAAAAGAAGAAAACAACTTTTAATAATGTGTTTAGAAGAGAGAGAGAGGGGGGGGGGGGTGCTCGCGAACAAATTGACTGACAAACGTCGTCTTCTATCGCATTTTTCTAACGTTTTCTGAACATGCACGAATCAAAATTGCCGGTCCCTATGTTATGTATATTACGTGTTGTATCTTAGAGCATATCAATTCTGTTTTTCAGTTATTTTGCCGACCATGCTTTTGAAAATACACAAATAAATTATACCTTGTTAACTATTAGGTCGTACATCATTGCTCGGTTGTTTCCGTCATTCGACAATTTTTTCTGCTTAATAAAACCAATGCTCATATAATAAAATATCCAAAAAAACAAATGCAACGAAAATAAAAAAAATAAAGTATAAATAACACGTAACCTCATACTGGTACACATTCTGAATGTGTAAATTGACAAGACGTTTTTTTTCTTCTAAATTTATATATACTTATAATGTAATTATAGAAAATAATACATCGAATCGGTCATTTCCGTATAAGTTAGAATCGGATAGTTTCGTGAACATTACGAAATCTTCCGACTTATGTTTTAGCTGGAAATACGAAATTTACCGTACTTTACAACACTATTTTAAGTTTATTTTATTCGTAATTAAACAATTTAAATCGCAATTCTTTATCAGCATTATATACCATAAATATAGTATGTTTGCATGAAGAACCATGTTTGTGTATATACTCCGTGTCACCCGAGACGCACAGTGTTTGTTTAGTCAACCTGTCCACTAATCACAGTACATATGCCAGATCAAAACGTAGCTTAATGAATTTTCTAGAACAGTGTGGTTGTCTCTAATGCAGTGAAGGGATGATTCGTAGTAGAATAGCTTTATATTTTGTCATATGAAAAAAGAAATAAAAACATTGGTCAATATTCGATCTGATTTTGTGTCTTCTGTTAATTGAGATATGTTTTTTAATTATTAATTGATGCTTGTATGCATTTACAGAGACTCCATACTAAGTTTGGGGTCTTGACTAAACACCGAAAAGGACCATAATTGTATCCTGTTAACAATTTAGAGAACATTTTTCAGAAGTTATAATATCCTATTCTTCGAGTCTTTTATATATTATTTCTTTAATAAAAGATATTAAAAGACTCAAAGAAGAGGATATTACAACTTCTGGAAAATGTTCTGCAAATTGTTTACAGGATAAAATTGTGGTCCATTTCAATGTTTCATCGGTCCATTTCAATGTTTCATCGGTCCATTTAGGTCTTTCGTCGGACCTTAAACATTTGCATCTTCCTCGGGAAGATTTTAATATTGGAAAGGTGGACGGATGAGTTTGTTACTGGTAAATTATGGGAAAGAAAAAATGGTAGCCAAGGAGGAGAAGGGTTATCCACCTATGGTCTGTGTATTGTATAAAGGAGCGGATCTACTATGAAACTAATGAAGCTTAAGCTTTAGGGCACCTAATCCTGGAAGGGCTCCAGAAGCGACTTTAGTCCATATTGCTTAACCCAGACTTGGTTGCTGGTTGCGAAGGGCCCCCATATGTTCCATAACAGTTTTGGTATACACATACCCACTGAGGCTTTCCGAGCACTCTTTCTGGATTGCGGTCGATAGTGAGACCAAAAATCCCATGCCTCGACTGAGATTTGATCCCAGTACATACAAGCCGCGAAGCCGATAGCTTAACCACTGAGCCATCGAGGTCGTTTGTTTTCTCAATTTTTACAAACCTCGTGCAGGGATCGAAATTGGCTGATATTCCTGCGGGCCGATATATCGGTACAGAGATGATGTTGATACAGTTTACTTGAAACATTGTGTACGTATAAAATCCATCGGATCGGCAGACAAAAAAAAAAAAAATATTTACTGGCCAGAGGTGAGGTTCGAGCCAATGAGGCCAGAACTTTTGATGCAGAAGAAAAAGTGAAAAATTATGAAATTAAATATGCCATAAATAGGTTTTGCTAGGACCCTGCGAAATACTGGACCATTTGTTAGAGCCATTGGGGTCTGAATAGTTTACGCAGAAGACGAAGTGAAACATGAAATTTAAGAGACAATCACTTCAAATATGCTGTAGTATGCTATAAATAATCGGGATGTTCTAGAACCCATGTAAATTACAACAGCATTTGTTTGAGCCAATGGAGTCTGACCATTCGACACATAAGAAGATGAGGAGAAAAATTATAAAATATAATAATTAAAAGGAGACGACAACCACTTCAAATATCCAATAGTATAAATAGTTTGGAATTTTCAAGAACCCATGTGAATTACAACAGCATTTGTTCGAGCCACTGGAGTCTTGATTATTCGACGCAGAAAAAGATGAAGTGAAAAATGATGAAATATAATAATTTATTTGTAAGAGACGACAAACGCTTCAGATATCCATTAGTATGCTATAAATAGTTGGGAATTTTCTAAAACCCATGTGAATTACAATAGCAATTGTTCGAGCTACTGGGGTCTGACCATTCGACGCAGAAGAAGATGAAGTGAAAAATGATGAAATATAATAATTCATTTGTTGGAGACGAAAACCACTTCAAATATCAAGATGTGTGCTATAAATAGTCTGGTATTTTCTAGGGCCCTGTTAATTACAACAGTATTTGTTTGAGCCGCTGGGTTTTGAGCATTTGACACAGACGTTGAAGTGAAAAATGATGAAATATAATAATGTATTTGTTGGAGACGACAACCATTTCAGATATCAAATAGAATGCTATAAATAGTGTGAAATTTCTAGGCCACTCATCTATAATGATATATGTATCAGACTACTATAATAATCGGCCAATCAAATGCTGTTTTTATTGCCACTTAATTCTGTTAGCTATAGGGCGGATTACACGAGTTGAATTTATCGGGGGTATTTCATGATATAAATGATAGGAAAAATGTTATCAATTTTAATATCGCTGTCGTACTGACACGCGTAACGCTGGTTAGGCGAACTGATATGTGTTAAAATGCATTCAATAATTCACGCGTTTATCTAATTTAGAGATTGTGAATAAATCTGTTGCTCGATTCGATATCGCATATTGAAATGTCTCGAGAGAAACTCGCAATAAATAGTCCTCCGTGACCACGGGGTCTGGTAATGTTCAGACGACGTTAAAGGCACAATATCACAGTTACAATATCTAAAATCGGAGGCAGTCCTCATAAAACCGGCCTTATATGCAGAACAGGCTTTCTCAAGCGCTACTTTGCAATTGGATTTGTTCCAGACGTTCTTACCGGTTTAACATGAATTATAAAAACAAGTCTAGCGAACACAGGTGCGGATGCAGGATTTCTGAAGAGTGGGGTGTCAAAATGTGGATTTCTGAAAAAGGGGGCGGAGTCCAAAAGTGATGTGAATAGAAATAGGTGAAAAAAACTATAAATTTGCATGTACTCGTAACATGGTAAAAAAAATAAAAAAAATAAAATAAAAAATCGACAAAAAGCGAGGGTAGGGTGGGGGAGGGGAGTCCTGACACCCTGGACACCCTGGATTCGCTAGTGGAACGACCGGTAGCTATTTGGTCTTGAACACAAGAAAAACAATTCGAGATATGTCTTGGTGGCAGTCGTCATATACTTGAAATATAGCCAAATCGGTTGCTCTATCTAAAATTGGTAGGTTGTTGTAAAGTAAAAATGTAGGCATATTTTGGTGGTCGTCATAAATTAGAAATCTAGACATATCAGTTACAGTCTAAAACCGGTAGCAATCTTCATAAACTCGAAATCTAGCAATGAATGGTATCACAGTTGCAACGTATAAAGTCGGTGACAGTGGCCGTACTAGACATATCTTGATGGCAATAGTCATGGTGGCAATCGTCATAAACCAGAAATCTCGACATATCTTGGTGGCAGTCGTCATAACCCGAAATCTCGAAATATCTTGGTGGCAGTCGTCATAAACCTGAAATCTCGTCATATCTTGGTGGCAGTCGTCATAAACTAGAAATCAAGACATATCTTGGTGGCAGTCGTCATAACCCGAAATCGCGACATATCTTGGTGGCAGTCGTCATAAACCTGAAATCTCGTCATATATTGGTGGCAGTCGTCATAAACAAGAAATCAAGACATATCTTGGTGGCAGTCGTCATAAACCTGAAATCTCGTCATATCTTGGTGGCAGTCGTCATAAACCCGAAATCTCGACATATCTTGGTGGCAGTCGTCATAAACCTGAAATCAAGACATATCTTGGTGGCAGTCGTCATAAACTAGAAATCGAGACATATCTTGGTGACAGTCACCACAAACCCGAAATTTGACATATCTTGGTGACAGTCGTCATAAACCTGAAATATCGACATATCTTTGTGGCAGTCATCATAAACTAGAAATCAAGACATATCTTGGTGGCAGTCACCATAAACTCGAAATCTTGACATATCTTGGTGGCAGTTTTCATAAACCAGAAATCTAAACATATCTTGTGGCAGTCGTCACAAACAGTTACGACGCCAGATGTCGTAAATTAGAAATCTTATCAATAAATAAATAACACATCTACAATGTTTAAAACCAGTGACACTCATTTTAAAAGGTGATGCCATACACATTTCAACTTTCAAAAGTTCATGATATTTTGAGCAATTATGCTTGTTATGTACCATTGTAAGAATAAACAAACTGATAATACACATCTGTATACTGACAAAAGATTTTATCAATTTAGTAACAAAAGACAACAACAAAAATATTAAAAATGAATAATAATTAAAATAATAAAATTTAAAATATTTAAAAAATAAAATAAAAGAGAAAGAAGCCAGTATAAACACGACCATGTGATTAGATATTAACCTGAAGCACCTGTATAAAATTATGTTCTAT
>JAULBS010106073.1:0-10355 GCA_032355785.1 Symmetromphalus regularis
GTTCATAGTGCATCTTTGTGTGAGTCTCTATATCACACATATACAATTATTTTACAGTTCATAGTGCATCTTTGTGTAAGTCTCTATATCACACATATACAATTATTTTACAGTTCATAGTGCATGCACAGACCCAATGTGATAAACACAGAACACTATTTGTACAACTGTTTTGTACAAATGTTTTTATAATAGTTCACCAAATATGCAGTTTTTGCCATATCTCCATTTATCCAAATCTTCGACATTTTGTGAAAACATTGAGTCTCTTCAATTATGATCTCTCTAACAGATTTTTAAAAAAAACCCTGATATGACTACTTGAAACTATTGGAAAGAAAAGGTTCTATACTGATCAAGTAACAAACCTGTTTCTGGACTAGTAAGATGTTTCAAAGAATGAATAATTTTGTCTTCAGGTCCTTGAACTTCTAAACAGCACATGTAGGATATGTCCTAGAAAATATTTATTTATTTAAAAATAAATGATGAAAATTCAAACGTACATTATCATTTGAATGACAAGCTTAGAGATGAAAAACAAATGAATGATTTTTTAATGACAACCCAGCATATTTCGTGACTATTATACTTTACGTTATACTTTTTATGCATTTTAGACACTTTTTTTTGCACTTTTCAGTTATGATTTTTGTTACCGTAGCAACTACATATAATCCAAAATGTTATGAAGTGAAATACTTTTGTGTATCATGTACACATTACAAAAGGTTTGAAAGGCACTTGCTTGTCCTTTTGGCACTTATTTTTCAACAAAAAAAGCTGGTGTTTTGTCATTCCACTTCCGGTGACACAAAGTATAGATGTGTATAAAAATGGGTGTGGGGTGGGGAGGATGAATGCCTGTAAAATTCATACACTGTAGAATGGAAAATACCTGTAATTATAGATCTCAAAAGCTAAAAACTGTGAAGTCTTTGAAACTTGCGAATATATAAAAGGGGGGATTGGTGGGTGGGCAGTAAGGGTAGAATGCCTGTAATTGAACATTTTGACCTGCCTCAGTGTGGTTGTTTTGCAAATGAATTTTTCTTTATAGGTAGAGAAAATATCTTTAATTACACATATTGTTACAACGAATACCTGCCATTACAGGTAGTATCTATACATCAAACCTACCTGAAGTAGACAATGGTTGGATGCTGCCCGGTAACATGCACGAGCACTCTTGTCACAAGGACTGTACGGCAGTTTATAACCCCATTTCTCCACCATATTGAATCGCTTGGCATGCCAGATGTGTGTCTCCAGCCAGCAGCACTTCTTTTGTCGTCTGTTGTAGTCTTCAAGAAGGTTCTTGGGTCTCCGTCTGTATTTTCTACTCGGTCTCTTATTAGGATTTATCTTTGGATGTTTTTTCATCTGAAGTAGTAATAAATAATTAATATTATGCCTATCTAATCTTCTGTTATAAATGGAAATGCAAAAGCCAAAATGGCTTCCATATAATTCCTAGACCAAAGGAGACTTTGTTTTTGTTTTTTGTGGTTGGGTGGTGGCAGTATAGACAAAAAACATTTATGTGATATCCATCCATAGAGCCTAGGAACAGAATGAGTTCAGGTTTTCACATGAAGCAAAATATTTCCAACGTTAATCGATTAAAAAAATTTAAATACACAAATATCAACTATTTATGAGAAGAAAAGACAATGGATATACATGTATTAGCATTAAAAAGATAGAATAGTGGATATAATGTATGCATTTAATATAAACAAAACAGTTATTCAGTTAATTGTCTTGGCTTATAACCATTAGAACTACCAGTACCTCATTTAGCATTGCTTCACGTAACTGCCTCGGTAACCTCTTGACATTATGTGACATGGCACGACGTCGCATGTGTCTTGGAAGACGCTGAGACATGGTCTTAGTTCCACTCATCTTAGCAACATCTCTGGACAGTGCTTCCACCTCGGCTGCCCGACACTCAGCAAAGTCAATTACTCGGACCTCTACAAACATTCAAATACTTTTAAAATTAACCAAATACTGCCAAATATGAAAAAATACTAAACTATTTAGCTATATTATATACTATAAATTACGAAATAAACGCATCCCTAAATTAATGTAAGTGATGATGGTCAACATGCAAGTGTCCTACCTTTGGTATATTACTTTCTGAATACACATTTGTGCACAATCAGCCGGTAATTAAAGTGCTAAAAACTGAGACTGCAAGCATTGTTATTTAGATGAACTCAATTAATACTCAAATGTGGCAAAATCTGGTAAATTTTAAAAATGTTGTAGCCTCAAACACTATTTCCTAATAATGCCATCTGAATACAAGGTGGTTCAAATCACCCCCACCTCAGTACATGTAGGGTAAAGGTATGATGGGTATGTCATCTCAATATTTTGTTTTTCATAAACCAATGCCGTTACAGAACTAATGTCGTTAATAATTATTTTGGCTATTGGTGATTCACTATTTCAAAAAAAATCAATAAAAAATCCCACACAAAATAAACAAAACACTACCCATAAATAACCATACAATGTCATATATATACCTCTAGGATTTTGATCATTTTTCTTGTGGTATTTAGCTACAAACTTCTTCTTTGGTTGAAACTCAGAGTCACCATAATCATTTTGATATGATCTTTTCATCTTGAGCTGAACATCTGCAAAGCCAAATTGACACTAATAAGATTATCTAATGGGTTAAAGAAATAAAAAATTTAAAATGTGTTCTCTACCTTATCTCTACATAGTTAATATACTTGATCAGAATACACAACTATGGGAATCTAACCGGATTCCATTGATTTTCATGAAAGGGAATATATTATGCAATTTATGGAAATTACATATACATTCTACAATTATTGTTGAAAAGAATCCCTGCACTTGCTACAGTGCAAGTTCCAGTGAATCCAATATAAGTGTACAGATCTACTTGGCTCAGGACTCTTCATTTAGTTTCTTGCACTTCAGTTTTCTTTGAGTCTCTCTCAACCTTTGCAATCTCTAAATCTTTGAGGTTTCAACTACAAGTATTTACAGAATAAACTTTCTGAAGCACCACAGTGATTGTTGTTAATTATAAGGCACACTATTTATAGAAATATATGTATTTGATATTGTCATTTTAAAGTAACATGAAAATGGAACATTTGAAATTTGGTTGTTTGCATTCATTAAATACATACCTACATAAATAATATCCCACATATTAACAATTACTAGATAGTGCTTTAAAATATTTATTCCATAGTCGGTCGTAAAAATGTAGACGGCAAAGACAGCACAAAGATTGAGTGTGCAATGTTATTTAATACCAGTGGCCAGCTGGGCGGATGATACTGAACATGCCCGTCTCGACATGAACCAGTCATGGGCAGGCAGGTGGATGACCACTATCTACAGCTTGAATTTTAATTTGTATTAAATATCGCTTATAATCAGTTTCCAGGCTGTATCTGCAGTTGGTCTATTTTGTACAGCTTGTCAACAATGAATCTGCACACACGCGTACCATGACATCGGAATAATTATGTTACAAAAATACAAATCTTCACTTTCAGAAAACAAAATTAGAAAAAAACGTGAAATTTACTAAATATTAACTTTTTAAAAGGTTGAGTGATACACAACATTCATTTGGCATTGTAGATTCACTAAATAATGTGGAACATCAATACATATCAAAATAAGCAGCAATTGTCACTGGCAGAGGTCACAAACATGACATTGTGTCTGTGTAAATTTAGAAAGTCACGTGACATGTTTTACAGTACGATAACTAGACTGTAACTGTCTAAAAAAAACTGGATCCAGATATGAATTCGTAAAATGTCAACATCCGGCCAGGTAAGGATTTCTTTTTTTTTAAATATATATAAACAGATAACATTTGAAAGATTTGTTGGTTCATTTTAATAGTAACATAACCAAGGTAAAATAGTATTCTGTTACATTGATTGTTTGATTACAATTGCGCGTGTGTAGAAGTTTTTCCCCCTTAATAGACCGGAAACTGATTACTAAAGGATACATTGTACTTTAATAAAGTTTATGCAATAAAAGTTAAATAAATATCTAAAATGTTGAAGGAGGATGAATGTCGAACTTATGACACAACCAAAAGTCGTGTTACTTAATTATTGGGAAATAATTTTTAAAATTACTACTCTTATCAGATATGATCCCGAACTTCTTTCAATGAGTATATAATGTTACAATATAAAAAATGGCGGCTATCTGGGTACGAATCGGAATACCATATGGTTCCTGTGTTATGATAACAAGAATTTTTTTTCTCTTTTTTAACACTCGGTCAAACTTTAAGTAATTTTTATATTAGTATTAATTATTACCAGTATGAAAGTACTAAATCTACAAAAATAACGATGAGCAAAACGAGACTTCTCAGTGGATTAATTCGGAACATCTGGCAAAAGACCAGTCGACTACGAAAAGGAAACGTGCACTTATTCTCGCACCCAGGCTCTTCTAAAGCATGTTATATCGTTAGAGGGTGGTTTCAAGAATATTTTGGATTAAAGAACAAAGTACGCACGAGACTAGTACGAAAGCACGTGCAACACAGATTTTATTTTTGTTATATTTCTTACTATGTCACAATAGTCTATACCTGTTGACATTTTTAAGATTTTGACATCAATTATCAGACATACATAAAATATTTTATGAAGTTAAAAAGTGCACCGATAATAAGAGATAAAAGCCCTCTCTCAGGTGAACACTAAATTTCTGGGATGGGGTGTGTTAAAAGTTATGATCGGGAATTAATTCGACGCCCAAACCCCATAATTGAGAATTTATTATTATTTTAATTTCAATTTTTTTTTTAATAAATGGGTTAGATTTAGGGTTAGATGTTTAGAGCCCAATTAAAAAAAGATGAAAACTCGCTATTTTAGAGTGAGGTGATGGATATAAAACTTTCCGTGGGACTGAGGAAGTGCGAACTTCCAGGGGGGAGGGCCATTCCATATCAAATCACCCTCCCCGATTTTACTGAAAGGTTTTATTTGGGGTTATTGCGGCTAAAAACGATCATATTCCAGTTTTTAGAGAGATCGGACCAACGGCTTCCTAGATATAGCCCACCTAAATTTGGCGATTTTGACCAAAACGGGCGTCGCCGCCAATATTCAAATGACCATATCTCATTAACCAATTGGTGAGGTGACATTCTCCCATTTTTTGGGGTGATTTGACATGGAATGACCCAGGACAGTCATCCATGTCTCGTGTTTTTATGTTGCAAATTATTGTCATGTATACAGTGTGCCCATCCTCTTAAACATGGGAGTTTAATCATTTGCGTGCAACCATAGTTGTGTTGCGGAACTGTTCCTTACAATAGTCTTGTGGCCGGGGCTGAAAAAAGGCTCTAATTTAGGAGATAACCCTAGCATTAGTGGATCCAGTGGGTCAGGACCCACTCCACTTTTCTGGTATTTTAATATATATTAACCATTTCCCCCCAGTCCTGTTCACCCATCAAATCTGGAGCACTCCTTTCAGAAATCCTGCTTCCGAACCTGACTAGTATCAGTGATATAACAAGCTGAAACAGTCTCATTTGAACTGTATGGCTGCCTTGTTTGTGAAAACTGAGGTTGTAGTTGCAGAAATTCTGCACAACATGGTGAATTAACCCCTTGAGTTGCCCACAGTGATTTTTGCACACCTCAGGCAGTTTGTTATTACCAGAGATTTTATGGACCCCAAAATGTAGCATGTGTACTGTATATTATAAATACAATTAATAATGATAATGAAAGTTGGAACTTTCTCTGTACCATGATATTATTAGTTGAACGATGACACCATAGGTGGCATTGTTACTCCGTATCTTTTGTTTTAGCATCATAGCACCTCTCATGAATGGCTTGATTCATATTCTCTATTTCAAATAGGATCATCACTCATTGTTTAGATTCAATTAGGCCTATTGAACAGGGTAGTTCTTAAAAAGAAAACTAAAGATGTTCCTATAATAGAAGAGAAGATAATGAATAGCTAGCATGTTAAAATAATGTATACATCATGTACATGGTATATGCATGGCCATGGGGTGCCACAAGTGAAAGTGCTCTGGAAGCTTAGTGGCTACAAATCATGATTAGTGTTATCTTCAGTTAGTGTAGTGTTGTGTGAGGATAGTTATCATTGTTACCAGTAGCATATACTGACCCTCATTCATAATTATATCCCAAATTCCATATACATGTAGTTGCTGTAATATAGGACCATCCAGCTGAAATTTAATATATATACCCTTCTTTTGCAGGGAATCAAGATGGACCTAACTAAAGAACCCCTTGAAAAGAGAAGAAAACTTACTGAAGTTTGTATAATATGTGATCAGACTTTAGATGAAACATTTTTCAGTCTCTACCTCCACCATTTTAAAAAATGCCAAATTTATGGAGTTTTTCGGGGGTCTTTTACCCCTTAATTCTATAAAACTCTGTGAAAAACCTTGCAGGATCTCTGTTTCTAACAGTAACCCAGATATTTTCCACAATTTTCCATGTTAACAATTCATTTTTGCATCAAAGATGCCAATTTTACAAATGTTTTGAAAAATTAGAATTTTCACCCAATCTATGGACATGTCAGAGAAGGGGTTAATTTACCAGGTTGTTAACATTTTATCAGAGATCAACTGACATATTCTTTAATGACACACCCTGCCTGATGAAATAGATCAAATTTTGTACTTTTATAACCTATATTGAGCATTTAATAGGAGAAAACGTCCCCCAAAAATTGCAAAAAAACTTCTATATTTTGGGGATAATATATTGTTTCCAGAAATATCTTGAAACATGTCCAATACATAGAAATAGCCTGAAATATTCAACAATTCTACATGTACTTTATGCTTATTGAATTAAAAAAGGAAATATAAAAAATTGCCGTTTTTTCTTATGTTCCCACTTTCAAGAGGTTAATTCACCACATTGTGCAGAGTTTCAACAACTACAACGTCAGTTTTCAAAAACTTGGCAGCCATACAGGTTAAATAAGACCTGTTTCAGCTTGTTATACCACCGGTAAAGGTGAACACATATTTTTTGGTTTCCGTCACTACACAAACAGATATTCCTTAGATGAGAAACATTTGTCACTGGTTCTGACTATTATTTTAATATGTTCAGTGTATTAAAAACAAAACAAAATACAACAAAGAAACAAACAAAACAAAAAAAGCCCTCAAAATCCCCCCTACCACCCCAACATAAAAAAAAAGAAAGAAAAAAAAGAAGAAATAAATAAAAGAAGAAAAAAAGAAAGATGATAAAGAAAAAAAATAGTTAAAGGTTTCATCTGCTCCACATTTTTTTGAGGAATAGGACACTAATCTACGCATAATTTTTTTTTTTTTGAACATAGCCTAACATGAACACTGATTGGTACTACCACTTAGTAATATCAGCAATGGATTCTCGGGCAACTGTGCAGAAATGTTTACAGAGGAAGATCCACAATATATAAAATAGCATCTGTCCTCAAGGAACTGAATACAGTATAATAAAATAAAAATAAATTAAAACTTTTTTAAAACTCTAAGCCCCCTACCCTTGCACACTGATTCCCCTTGCTCCCATCTGAACCTCTCAGTCTGGATCTGCCTTTGTATGGGAAAGGCACTATAATATCACATCCTCCAAAACCTCTACTCCACACCTGTATCACAATGGAGTACACTGTACAGAAGTTAACATAATGTTACATGTTTTTACAATCTTATAACATTGTAAAATATTAACATAGTGCAAGTTAAACACAATGTTAAAAGATGAATGGAATAAAAGTGGAGAAATATATATTTTTATAAGTAAATTTTTACAAGTATTTTTAGTGTACATTTATTAAATGAAGCATTTCCCAGGCCCCCTTTGTTCATACATGTAGGTAGTAGAAGTTAGAATGTATGGGGCAGGCCCCTCCAATACTTTTATTGGGGGGGCGAGGGAACTACAACTTCAGTACTTTGTATGGCATATTATTAAATATTTAAAAATCTGATTTTATATAGTCACATGTATTTGTTTGGTACAAAATATGTAGACATATATATATATATATATAAATCAAAAGGTTATTTATAGCATTTGAACAGTCACATGCTTTACATACATGTATATGTTTACAAATTTGTCAGTGATGGATCTATGCTTTGACAAAATAAGCAGCCTATTGTTATATGGGTCTATGTGCATGCATGCTTCCTAACCTAATTTTTTGGTTTTAATGTATCTTCATTTATAATCTTATAAAATGTATTTTATTTTGCAAAATGTAATGATAATGGTTTATTCCGATCAAATTCCACATATAAACTGATTTATTTCTGCATCTGCTCATATGTAGGTAAGTAAGTTTTCTCTCATACTATAACCCATTAACCTGAGCTATTTGTAAAAGTTTGTTTTATTTAACGACGCCTCTAGAGCACATTGATTTTTTTCTTATCATCGGCTAATGGATGTCAATCATATGATTATTTTAACATATTTCTTTAGAGGAAACCAGCTGCCGCCACATAAGCTGTTCTTTCAAATAAGAAGCAGGGGATCTTTTGATATGCATCCCACAGACAAGACAGCACATGCATGGCCTTTGATGAACCAGTTATGGACCACTGGCTGGAACAGAAAATAGCCCAAACTGCAAACAGTCTACTGAAAAGGATTGATCAGACGACTGATCATTTCACAGGCAGACATGCTACCGTTTGAGCTACATCCTGCTCCCCTGTCCTCTTTGTAGGCACATTAGAATGGGATGTAGCTCAAACGGTTTGGGCTGTTTGACCCCATTACAGTTTGGGCTATTTTCCATTCCAGCCAGTGCTCCACAACTGGTTTATCAAAAGCCGTGGTATGCCAGTCCCCCCTGAATTCTGCGATTCTGTGGACGCGGAAAAAATTAGAGCAGAATTTGCATCACAGTGCAAAATTCTTGTATGTCTGCGGAAAATCAATTTTCATGCAGAAAACTTGCAGAATTTGTTATTTTACACCACCTCACAATGAATAAACGTCACATTTTGGAAAAAAATAATAAACAGAAGCACTGAGTTAAAAAGTTGTTTCTTTAATGTAGGCAACATATTAAATGGGGCTAGATGTTGTGATTTGTTTGCTAGTTATAACTTCATTCGATACCGTATATTGTTACCATCTACACAGAAATTGAACATGCCACTGGTGACACGTTCAGAAGGGCGAGGGCTCCCATTCACGTGCTAGACTGATTTTCATGCCTAACAATTTATAAATTTGAATGTGATAAAAGATGATGGTAACCAGACAAATTGTTCACGAACGATTGCCCTCCTGTACACACGCAAGGGTTACGGAGTGTTTGTTAGTTACTTAGCTTACGGAAACTGCTGAAGACCTATGTTGCAGAATTCAGGGGGTACTGGTGTGTGCTGTCCTGTCTCTTGCAACTTATTGGAAGGAGTAGCCTATGTGGTGGTAGCAGGTTTTCTATAAAGACATACATCAGAATGACCATATGTATGAAGTCCAATAGCCAATGATAAGATAGAAATCAATGTGCTCTAGAGGCGCTGTTAAATAAAACAAACTTTCCTTTTTGTAGGCACATTACTTATTTTGACAAACTGTACATATATATATATATCCATTTCAAAATTGCACTTTTCTGTATTTCATAATATAACAATATTTAATGTTTATTTGTTATAGATGGAGCCAGTGTTGCATGACGGTGATAAAACAGAAAAATTCAATGAAATTATTGAAAAATTAAGTGAAACTTCAGAAAAATCAATTCAAACGTTCCAAAAGTCAAATGAAACTTCAGAAAACTCAAAAGAAACTTCAGAAAAGCCTGACAATTGGTTTAACGTTCTGACCCTTGATGACTGGAAGGGTCGCTGGGATGAAGGGAACATAAAGTTTCATAAGACTACAGTTCATCCGTAAGTAATTAGATGTTATATTTTTGAAGTTTATATAGCATGATAACAGAAAAATATTCTACATGTACTATGAAACTAATGAAGCTTAAACTTCTGGGTCTCTAATCCTGGAATGGTCCCTGAAGCAACTTTAGTCCACATTGCTTAACCCCTTTGCTGCTGAACATTTTGCTATATAATGTATGCTAAGAAAACTGAGAAATGCTCATGCCAGTAATCTTCATTGCTGGTTGCAAAGGGCCCCAATAACAATTGAAACTTCAGGGCCCCCAAAATGTAGGTCTGCCAGTGAGCATACATGTATATACATGTATTGCTTGTACAGATATGTATGACTTCTATTTCAGGTTGTTTCAAGAGTACAAAGATCATATTATATACATGT
>JAULBS010106073.1:20082-30894 GCA_032355785.1 Symmetromphalus regularis
TCTCAGTTCTACAAGTTGAGATTGAATGGTGGTTTAATAAACAATGTTTAAAACATGCTAAAGTCTTTCTGATGAGATCAGGATGTAGGTCAGTTACAGAATGATTGGTGGGTTGCAGGATCTCAGTTCTACAAGTTGAGATTGAATGGTGGTTTAATAAACAATGTTTAAAACATGCTAAAGTCTTTCTGATGAGAGAAGGATGTAGGTTAGTTACAGAATGATTGGTGGGTTGCAGGACCTCAGTTCTACAAGTTGAGATTGAATGGTGGTTTAATAAACAATGTTTAAAACATGCTAAAGTCTCTCTGATGAGATCAGGATGTAGGTTAGTTACAGAATGATTGGTGGGTTGCAGGATCAGTTCTTAGTTAAGATTGAATGGTGCTTTAATGACCCCCTCCAGCACAGATTGGGGTGTAGTGGGATTGGGGTGTAGTGGGATTGGGATGTAGTGGGATTGGAATGTAGTGGGATTGGGATGTAGTTGGATTGGGGTGTAGTGGGATTGGGATGTAGTGGGATTGGGATGTAGTGGGATTGGGGTGTAGTGGGATTGGGGTGTAGTGGGATTGGGATGTAGTGGGATTGGGGTGTAGTGGGTTTGGGGTGTAGTGGGATTGGGGTGTAGTGGGATTGGAATGTAGTGGGATTGGGATACAGTTCAGAGCCAGTAGTTGCAAACACCATGTTATGTGATGTTCTGTCTGAGCAAAACAGATTACTTGCGGCTAATCAAAAAGAAGCTTATATGGCGGTAAAAGGTTTCCTCTACAGACCCTGTTATGAGTTTGACACCTAATAGTAGCGACAAGAGATCTTTTATAAGCACTTTCTCACAGACTGAACAGCACATACCATGTTGTGCACCACTGATTGGAATGAAAAACAGCCCAAATGGGTTTTGCATGTCAGGTGAATGCTCTTGATCTACATCGTCCTTTTGATCCACTGAGCCACTATATATTGTATTTTCTACCACTGAGTAAAAAGTAAAGTAAAGTTTGTTTTATTTAACGACGCCTCTAGAGTACATTGATTTTTATCTTGTCATCTGACACATATATTTAGAGAAAACCTGCTGCCGCCACATAGGCTACTCTTTCCGATTAGCAGCAAGGGGTCTTTTATATGCACCATCTCAGAGACAGGACAACACATACCACGGCCTTTAGTGAACCAGTTGTGGACCACTGGTTGGAATGTAAAATAACCCAAACTGTAAATGAGTCCACTGAGAAGGATTGATCTGACGACTGACAGCTTCACAGGCAGACATGCTACCATTTGAGCTACATCTACTGAGTGATGCCCCAAACAAACCAAATTTTAACATAATCAGAGCTAAACTTAACATATGTGTAAACCTTCAAGTAATTGCAAACATTGACATCTACATGTATGTCTAGATTACTTCCACTTATGTTGTGGTAAGTCATTCTATACAGCTTTATGAGTCACTAAATGACTCAAAATAAATTTAAATAGCAGTGCTTGCACTATTGACATGAATTTTAATTATTTTTTTCTGAGGATTGAATATCCTGTGGTTATTTTTATTTTTTACCTGAAATTTCATATTCTTCAGAATCTTAATCAGCATTAAAGGTTTCAGGTCTAAATCTTGAAAGTGTTTTTTATTACACAATAGTCTAACTATGGCACTTCCTACTAAATCCATTGATGTCATTATAAACAGTTAAATGTTTTTTCACAGCAGGATATAAAATACCGTAATCTTCTTGGTTTTAAAAACACCATTGTACATCTTTTGTCCAAAAAAAAAGAAGATAAATTTTGCCTAGACTAAATATAAAATACACCTAGTAAGGGTTTGACCATAAACTTTTTATTTAATATTTCAATAAAAAACTGTTTTGAATATCTATAATTGGCAGATAACAAATAATTATATATATATATTTTATATTATTTCCAGAAACATACCTTTATTTCAGGCCTTTTTGGAGATACAACTTTTACAAAAAATGAACACAGGAAATTATGCATACCTGTCTATTGTATTAACAAACAAATATTTATTCAAGATCCTGCTAAAAAATAATAAAAGAGACCCCCTCTCCCCCCACACCTCATGTATATATCCTCAACAAGTTATACACAATCATGGATGCAGACTTTTTGAATGGTGTCTAAATGTGATGGGTAATGGTTAATTTTGACATCCTTCCACTCATAAAATGTTTAAAAAATATACAAGAAAAGTGTGGGGTGGGTGGGGACCAGACGTCTGGACCCACCCCTCCCCCAGATCCACTACGGCAGAGAACATCATCAGAAAAACTAAAATTCTTCAAACCGCTTTCCTGGTTTTACTAATATTTATAATTAATAACTATGAAGAAAAATACTCACCTGGAAATCTTATCACATTTACAAATAGATACTAATATCTAGGAACTCCACATCTTTTTCATGGTTTCACTAACAACAATTAATACCTGCAGTGACTTGCCCAGATGGAAACTTGGTTACACTTAGTACATAAAGGTTACATACTCCATTCTTACGTGTATACAAATAAATATGTCGGAAAACTTCATCAGTACATGTAACACTGACCCAAAACATTCTCAATCTTGTTTCCATGGTTTCACTCAAATGTTTTAATATAATTCAATGTTAAGTAACCTCCCCAGCTGGAAAACTCCCAAAACACTCCCCAAAAACCTCCCACACAAAAACCCCCACTTCAATCTAAAAATCCTTTTGATGGTTTCACTTAAATTTAGAATAATTCAATATGTTTCCAACAGGAAAGCCGTTAACAAGTACATAAAGGTTACATATAAATTTGAGACAGAAATACTTTAAGTACCCCACAACTCTCCGAATCATGTTTATGGCTTCACAAAAGTTTCCTTTAATTTAAGATATATGAGTAATCTCTGTAATGGGAAAACAAGTTTGTAAAGACTGCATATTCAGAGAAATTCATTAAAAACATGTTTTCCTCAAACAGTTTTCATGATTTCAATACAACATGTATTACAGGGGCGTTTGAACAAAATTTATATTGTGGGGCTGCTCCCTTTCTAAACATCATAATTTGCCAGTAAATAATTCAATGATGAATAAAAATCATATTTATGGGAATTATTGGAAAGGGGAGACTGAAGCCCCCAAACCTCCACAGGTTCCAATGCCCATGTATTAATAATTAATACTTATAACATGTTCTGTACTATTATCTGCATAGTCTGAAATGCTAAGTTATTATTAGAAATTGTAAGTGCCAGAAGCCTAGATTCCAGTGAGATAACACATGCTTTCCTGCCTACATAAACAAAGCAATGGGACAGGCCGTTAGGCAGGCAGGCAGGTATTTTAGTGTACTGCTACAAGTACGGTCTATTATTAAATGCGAGTGGCGGTGGGCACGGTGGCAAGCAGGGAAAGTGTACTATAAACCGACTCAGCACATTCCTGTGGAGGTCAATCACACTGGTTGCTTATCAGCACGGCATGTAGATTCAATGTATGTGACCCACTGTAATACCTGGCTGGTCCCTCGCTCTCTCCACACAGCAAGGTGGTGTCTACCATAGCATTCTTTCCAAGCACCAGAGCACTCTGTGGGTTCGTCCTGGGGGGTCAAAGTTTTATTTCATCCAGGAAGTTTGGAAGATTTTTCTTTTTGTAATTAAGTCTGAACCATGACAGTTGATTTATAGCTGATGCACTAAGAGATGAAATTAACTCTATGGAAAGGAAGGTAAGTAAGCACCGGTGCTGGTTCCAGGGATTCGGACTGGTTCAAAACCAACTGGTTTGAGGATTTATTTGTACATGTCTAATGAGCCTCGGTGGTCCAGCGGTAGAACGTCGGACTCTCAAGCTGATGACAGTGGTTCAAAACCTGTTGGAGGCTGGCTTATACTTGACTATGTGTCAGAATTATCCAATGTTTGACATCCAATAGCATATGAAAAATAAATGAATGTGCTCTAGTGATGTCATTAAACAAACAAAACCAAAAAAAGAAAAAAAGAATTGTACATGTCCGATTGTATTGATCTTGCTAACAAGTGATCATATTGTAAGAGATTCAGTGCAGACTGATATTGTTTATTATTTAGATTTATTCAAAACGATTCATGCACTATGCTCGTCAATCACTGAATTCTTCATCCAGTCTTAAGCATTTACATGTATCTGTTTTTGTCATATGAACCCACTTAAGCAGATTAGGCCATGATTCACTACAGGAGAAATTACACTGTTTTATTTTATAATGGGCAACATGCATATCTGGTGTGGTTGTATGAGAAATGGATTGTAAAAGCTGGTGCAGATAACAAAAATGGGTAAAGGTGATTGCAGTTTTAAAATTAATGGCCAGATTTATCCCCCCAAAAAATCCTGGCCCATTTGATTCCTGGAATTGCTTGATTCCTCATCCCTACTTGATTCCTGGCCCCTGCTTTATTCCTGGCCCCCATTTAATTAAACTAAAGTCTAACCTGTAACATCATGTTATTTATATGCATTGTCTTGATGGTAGTTCAAAAGTAGAATGCAATGGGTCATTAGATTGACCCCTTTGGCAGACCCATTGTGCTATTTCCCAATTCAGTTGGTGGTTCATTACTATAGTAACAAACGGAATGTTACATGTAAAAACTGTCCTACATGTATATGTGGAAAGGTGCAATTAAAAGACTACTTTCTACTAATTTGAAAGAATAGCATATGTGGTGACAACAGGTTTTTTCTGTAAGCCATGTATCACAAAATACTGTTTGTTTCACGCCTAACAGCCACTTGTTCTTTCTTTTTTTGTCATAAAAAAAACTAGATTTTAAATCTTTAACAAGCACTGTCCCACCATGTTGACAGAAGTGTTAAAGCATTAACATAAACCACAGCAATGGATATATAAACTAGGACATTAACATGCACTACTATAAACTGTGGGTACAAAAACAGCAGCTGATTTACACACAGTGTTAAATTTACATGTAATACTAATAGGACCCAATTCATTTCCAGATTTATTTTATTTCAGAACAAATTTCCAAATTATGTAAAATCAAATTCTATGGTTTAATGTACAGTCAGTTATTTATTTTGTAAGAAATGAAACTGTGCTTTGAGCTATCGGTATATTAGTCCCAGGTTTCATATAGCAGACATTGATATCTACATAATACATGTACAGTGTATGTATGTCTAGATTACCAGCATTTAAAAAGCTTTATGAGTCACTAAATGACCAAACACAAATTAAAACAGCAGTGGTTACACTATTATTGTTAAGATTTTCAATTAAAATTTTTCTTTTTTTTAAATTACAGTCTGACAATAAGTTTACCAATAATGCCATTTAGATTTTCCTATGAACTGCAAGGTCAGCCGAGTCCCACGTCAAGTGACATCATGACGGCAAATCCGACGACAGCTCCCCAGGAGGCCAGTTTACCATTACCACTGCAAGACAGAAAACATGTCATATTATACTGTGAGGCATAAATAATGCAATGGGTTCTTGTTCCAGCCAGTGGTCCACAACTGGTTTATAAATGACTGTGGTACATATACATATATGTACAATCCTGTTTGTGGGAAAATGCACATAAAAGATGCCTTGCTGCTACTGCTCACAGGGGATAACTGGATGTGGGTAACTGCAGTTAATCGCATCCAAGATGGCGGAGGACACAATTGGTGAATATTAATCAATGAGAGTTTTCATTGTTAACGGGCATTTTTTAGAGGCTTCCAGAAATATATAAAATATGCATTTTGGAAGCAAAAGTTTAAAAAACAAACTATTTGGGAATTAGATAATGGGCATCTAAAATTGCGCGTGACATTGGTAACTGAAAATGTTAACATTGTGAGGATGTGGGTATCTGTTATGGTTGGATGAGGGTAACTATTAGAAGCTGAATGCCGATCAAGTCACAAATAATTCAAAATTTGATGATTGATTACTTTAATTTGAATATACATGTGAGACGAAATGTCTCAACTACAATGTCATACTCTATTCTATAAGTGTTAGTTTATCAAATACAATGGATTTAGTACACACCTGTAATACTAATAATAATTGTGAATATCCATCTACACACTCACTGTAATTACAATTACCCATGCTCAGTGTACCCATCAGTGCTTAGTGTACCCACCCGTGCTCAGTGTAACCACCCGTGCTCAGTGTAACTCCCGTGCTCAGTGTACCCACCCGTGCTCAGTGTACCCACCCGTGCTCAGTGTACCCACCCGTGCTCAGTGTAACCACCCGTGCTCAGTGTACCCACCCGTGCTCAGTGTACCCATCCATGCTCAGTGTACCCATCCATGCTCAGTACGGGAAGATGTTTTCATCTTGAACCAATTTGAAGCATGCACAGGTAATTAAATAACACATTCTTCCAACAAACTCATTCCAGCCAGTGCCCCGTGTCTGATATAGCAAAGACCATGGCATGTGTTATCCTGTCTTTGGGATGGTGCATGTAAAAGATCCCTTGCTACAAATGGACAAAATGTAAACGGTTTCCTCTTTAAGATTATAGGTCGAAATTTTCAAATGTTTGACTTCCAATAGCCAATGATTAATTAATCAGTGTGCTCTAGTTGTCGTTAAACAAAACAAATTTCATCCAACAAAATGAAAAATATTCTTGTGATTTAACAAAAGGTACAATGAATTCCTTGCAAGAAAAAGCATTTGTCTTTAACTGTGGACCAGTTGCTTGATTTAATTTAATATGTTATTCTTTATTTTCAGCAAAAACAGTACAAGTGCAATGTATGTGTGATAATCTATGTCCATAACAAGGACTTGAAACATTACATACTTATTAAACACAGGCGAGGGGCATGTGGTCACGTGAAAAGTGTCACAGATCATTTGCTTATGATTACTCCTCAAAATTTCATGAACAGGCTGTTAACATGTATAAAATATATTTCTGTACCTTTTGCGTTAAAACATTTTCATACAAAAGTAATCTGACGACTGCAAAAATTTCATAAATATTAAAGCTAATGTAAATCCATTCTTAACTTCTAGTTCTTGCGTTCTTGTCAAATGTTATGAGTAGTGATGTGGGTAGTAGTGTAAGGTCATTCAGAAATGGTATACTGATTGTCCATCTGTGACGATCACTAATTATATTATTATTCACATAGAGAAATTTGTGTTTTTCACCTGAAAGATCATCAATTACTGGCAACGTCTTCGAGTCATTTTCTTTTTAGAAGTTATTTACTAAATTTCGTTTGTTCCCGCTGTCACAATACATGTATGTGACGCTAAAGCAGTTCCACTTTTCCTTTCACACACTACTTTTACTTAATCCTCCTCAATATGTGGTACTAACCCACTGTCGTCAATATGTGGTACTAACCCACAGTCGTCAATATGTGGTACTAACCCACAGTCGTCAATATGTGGTACTAACCCACTGTCATCAACATGTGGTACTAACCCACTGTCATCAACATGTGGTACTAACCCACTGTCATCAACATGTGGTACTAACCCACTGTCGTCAACATGTGGTACTAACCCACTGTCGTCAATATGTGGTACTAACCCACTGTCGTCAATATGTGGTACTATGTGGTACTAACCCACTGTCGTCAACATGTGGTACCAACCCACTGTCGTCAACATGTGGTACCAACCCACTGTCGTCAACATGTGGTGCCAACCCACTGTCGTCAACATGTGGTGCCAACCCACTGTCGTCAATATGTGGTACCAACCCACTGTCGTCAATATGTGGTGCCAACCCACTGTCATCAATATGTGGTACCAACCCACTGTGATCAATATGTGGTACTAACCCACTGTGATCAATATGTGGTACTAACCCACTGTGATCAATATGTGGTACTAACCCACTGTCATCAATATGTGGTACAAAACCCACTGTCATCAATGTGGTACTAACCCACTGTGATCAATGTGGTACTAACCCACCATGATCAATATGTGGTACTAACCCACTGTGATCAATATGTGGTACTAACCCACTGTCATCAATATGTGGTACTAACCCACTGTCATCAATATGTGGTACTAACTGCTGTGGATAAATAGTGTCCACAGCATTTTCCACATAAAGTATACTTAATTTTTAATAATAATAATAAAATGCACCTTGAAAAAACAAAACAAATTTAGTCCGCCCTGCAAAGAATGAAAAACTCAGACACATTCTCCATGGCATTGCCGATTACTGCGGGCAGTTTCAGTGGTTGCAAAATGTAATGATTTATACAATGTTATTTCGTCAAAATATTTCGCACAAATAGCACATGTAATAATCTGAAAAAGAAAATGAAGGGGAAAATATAATAAATTTGTTTACTAATTGTTTCATGGCGCGCATTAGTTATGAAGAGACAATTACAGCAGTTACTCTCATCATTGCAGTTACCTGCATCCCTTTTGTCAGATACCCATATCCCATCTGAACGTGGCTTGACAGTTACCTACATCATCACTTCGAAGTTACCTTCATCATGTTGAACTTTGTGATTTCATTATTAGCTGAATTACACAACTTACAACTAGTGCTTCAATTCAAAATACACTCGTACTTAACCAGCTGACAATACACTACATTAAAATGTGAATGTAATTCTTAGAAATTTGGATATTCACATAGATTAATACTCAAGATGTGCGTCCTCTGCATGCGGTTATCCCGTGATGCTGTGGCAGTAGCGGATTTCCTTGTAAACAATGAATGAAAACACATTGTATGTTTGACATCTAATAACCAGTGAAAATGATATGTGCTGAGAAGTCATTAAACAAATACACTTTTCCTTTAAATGATAAAATGGGTATTTAAATATTTTCTAATAGAAATATTGTGTCATATACATACATTAAGCATCCGGACAAATGACATACTGGTAACAACTGTAATTGAAACAGGGCAAAAAAAAGGAACAGGAAAAAAAAATCCATCTGAATAAAATAAAAGATGATGTTTATTACATCACAGCACTACATATAAAAATATTTTTGTATACACATTGCTTGTACTTGTTTCCCTTTAAACACAACATTTCTTTTGTTTTTGTCTTTCTTCAAAATAGCATGAAAAGACTTTCTTACTATGCAATACTAAAAAAAGGAAAATTCTATAAACAATTTTTTTTTTAAAGCTTATCATCTGTGTTAAAATAATACTTCAGTATCAAGATGCTGTACCGTATTCGACCGTTTAAGCACACCCTTGTCTTGTGGCTACCCAGTAATGCGAACTGCATCTCCGGATTACGAGATTAAAAAAACGTAGTAAACATTGAAAGCTGAACTCACCTCTCAGTGCCGTTTGAAACTCATGTCAGGAGGAAAGCAGAGATTTTTTTTACATCTGCCTTGACATGTGTGCTTAAACGAACAACAAATATTGGATTTTTTTTTTTACTGCTCTGTGAGCTTAAATGGTCAAATATGGTAATAATATTCTATTAAAACTTTCAGTATAAAAGTAAAATAAACTAAAAGATACAAAGTACCTCTGAGAGCCTTGGTATGAGTCTATGTATCATACGGAATGAATAGATGTCCTCAGAAACATAAAATGTTATCATGGCCTACATTGTTTTCACTGTCATCTAATGCTGTTTGTTTAATGGTATATAAATGACCTGTGGAGAGTAACTACTGGGAAATCTCACACTATTACAGTGGAATATACTATCTTCTGTGATAATCTACATTTAATTGCTTGTCTCCAATACACAAACATTACTCACCTGCCATTAGTGAGCACCTCTCCATGTTCATGTCATGTGACTGAATACACTGCACTGTGTAAGCCTATGAGACAAAATCCACCATGATGAAAAACTGCAGAAAGTAGGTCACACTGACCTATATATGATACATGAAAGTATCTATCATCACAAATATATAGCACAACACACTTCTTGATGGTAATCCAGGAATCTAATATACATTAATATTCCCATAAGTCAAAATCACGGGAGTCCAATTACCTTCACATAAAATCAATTCCATGGATATATACCTATATCAGGTAACATCTATTAGAAAATATCATTTCCTGTCCATGTAATAATTACATTATATACGCCTACATCAAGGAACATCTGTTAGAAAATATCATTTCCTGTCCATGTAATAACTACTGTACATTATATACGCCTACATCAAGGAACATCTGTAAAAAAATATAATTTCCTGTCCATGAAATAATTATATTATATACGCCTACATCAGGGAAAATCTATTAGAAAATATTTCCCTGTCCAGGTAATAATTATGTTATTTATCAGTTTCAAATTCTAAATGAATTAGTCAGTTAGCACATTATAAAACATTCAGGATTGAAAAACTGAATTTTTGTGGATTCAAGGCTATGGGAATCCAATGGATTTTGGTAGGAGTTAATGAAAATTGAGGTCTGTAGCATATTCATTCATTTATTTATTTCACGATCCCCCCCAGCACAAAAGTAAACATCGGCTATTGGGGGTCACAGTGTAGCATATTCAAGACGTGTGTTGAAAATGAATGACTTTTCAGTTTTGCATCTTAATGATTTAGGTGATGCAGGTTCATAGATCAGCTGATAAAAACTTGATGGCCAAAGGTAGGAGGACTAACACTTTGTTATACCCAAGAAAGAGCGTGTGTGTGTGTGTGTGCAAAGAATGTATACAAATTTCCCATAGATGAGCTGATAAAAACTTGATGGCTAAAGGTAGGAGGACTAACACTTTGTTATCCCAAGAAAGATGGCCAAAGGTAGGAGGACTAACACTTTGTTACACCCAAGAAAGATGGCC
>JAULBS010106074.1:683-15543 GCA_032355785.1 Symmetromphalus regularis
TGCTAATCTTTCTATTCTGTTTCAGAAAACATAGTAAGTTGGTATATGTTAGGTAATTTGTACTTGTTTTTCGTTGTGTATTATGTATTATGCTAATCTTTCTATTCTGTTTCAGAAAACATAGTAAGTTGGTATATGTTAGGTAATTTGTTCTTGTTTTTCGTTGTGTATTTTGTATTATGATAATGTTTCTATTCTGTTTCAGAAAACATAGTAAGTTGGTATATGTTAGGTAATATATACTTGTTTTTCGTTGTGTATTCTGTATTATGATAATGTTTCTATTCTGTAAGCAGGTATATGTTAGGTAATTTGTTCTTGTTTTTCATTGTATATTTTGTATTATGCTAATCTTTCTATTCTGTTTCAGAAAACATAGTAAGTTGGTATATGTTAGGTAATTTGTACTTGTTTTTCGTTGTATATTTTGTATCATGATAATGTTTCTATTCTGTTTCAGAAAACACAGTAAGTAGGAATATGTTAGGTAATTTGTATTTGTTTTTCGTTGTGTATTATGTATTATGATAATCTTTCTATTCTGTTTCAGAAAACATAAGAGGTATATGCTATATGTTAGGTAATTTGTACTTGTTTTTCGTTGTGTATTATGTATTATGATAATGTTTCTATTCTATTTAAGAAAACATAGTAAGTAGCTATATGTTAGTTAATTTATACTTGTTTTTCATTGTGTATTTTGTATCATGATAATGTTTCTATTCTGTTTCAGAAAACATGGTAAGCAGGTATATGTTAGGTAATTTGTTCGTGTTTTTCATTGTGAATTTTGTATTATGATAATCTTTCTATTCTGTTTCGGAAAACATAAGAGGTACATGTATATGTTAGGTAATTTGTACTTGTTTTTTCGTTGTGTATTATGTATTATGATAATCTTTCTATTCTGTTTCAGAAAACATAGTAAGCAGGTATATGTTAGGTAATTTGTACTTGTTTTTCGTTGTGTATTTTGTATTATAATGTTTCTATTCTGTTTCAGAAAACGTGGTAAGCAGGTATATGTTAGTTAATTTGTACTTGTTTTTTGTTGTTTATTTTGTATTATGATAATGTTTCTATTCTGTTTCAGAAAATACATATTAAACAGGTATATATTAAAGTAGTTTGTATTTGTTTTTCTTTGTGCATTATGTGTTACACGTATGATAATGTTTCTATTCTGTTTCAGAAAACATGTATTCAACAGGTATATGTTAAAAGTAGTTTGTGTTTATTTTTCATTGTGTATTTTGTATTATGATAATGTTTCTATTTTATTTCAGAAAACGTAGTAAGCAGGTATATGTTAGGTAATTTGTTCATGTTTTTTATTGTGTATTTTGTATTATGATAATGTTTCTATTCTGTTTCAGAAAACATGTACTAAACAGGTATATGTTAAAGTAGTTTGTTTTTGATTGTGTATTTTCTATTATGATAATGTTTCTATTCTGTTTCAGAATACATGTATTAAACAGGTATATGTTAAAGTAGTTTGTATTTGTTTTTCATTGTGTTTTTTTTTATTATGATAATGTTTATCTTCAGTTTCAGAAAACATAGTATTCAATTGAATTGTATTGTAATTTTTGGTTTTTAATTTCAGTTTTCTGATGCCATCTATTATGTCTGATTTGTTAATAGCGGAAATTGGAATCTTTCTGCATCAAAGAGCATCTACATCTAACTAGTAGCATTAAGTCTGCAGATTTTGCTAATACTGAAATTTGGTATAAGTTTCACATCATAGTACTTTAAATTTATTTGTCCGTGTGCATAATTCATTATTATTTTTAAAATATTGATAGTTGAATGAAGTATTTCATTGGACAAATCAAATGTTTATATTTAAAATGAATTCTTTGTTTGAAATTTATTAGGTCAAGGGTCCGTGGGACTATGCGTTTAACTGTCAATCATTCATTATGCAATAATTATTAAAACAGGTATATATTGGTTATTTCCAAGATTTGTTCAGGTTAACAAAATATATTTAATAACTATGTTTTAATTATATATTTAATTACCTGTGTTATTTGCATGCTACTCTTCTAAACCAATATACTATATTTACTTTCTTTTTTTTCAGTCCAAAAATTGGAGATGATGGAATATGTGAATAATAGCTGTGTGATCTGTCTGTAAACATGAAAATCCACAATGAAGTAGCGTTAAATATGGAATACATGCATGGACATATTAAATATAAAGGATGGACTAATATTAAATATAGAATTCAAGGTCGGACTAATATTAAATATGAAGTTCAAGGACGGACTAATATTAAATATGGAGTTCACAGATGGACTAATATTAAATATGGAGTTCCAAGGACGGACTAATATTAAATATGGAGTTCAAGAACAGACTAATATTAAATGTGGAGTTCACAGATGGACTAATATTAAAGAAGAAATGCAAGAATAGACAGAAATTTAATACAGAATTCAAGGATGACTTATATTAAATAAGAAATGCAAGGATGGACTAATATTTAATACAGAATTCAAGAATGGACTAAAAAGAAATAGGAATTCAACATGGACTAATACAAAATTTGGAATTTAAAGATGGTCAGTAACATTCTTGAAAATTGATTTCAATGATACATTAATTAAAATACGGAACACAAGCAAGGTCTAACATTAGACAGGGATTTTAGTGATGGAAGTTACAAGTTGATTGTTGTTCACTGTTTTGGAAATGTGTGTTTGTATTTATTTTACTTGGTAAATGACAGTACTGTGCTGAGATTTTTTATTTATACAATTAATTAGTTTCATAGAAAACTGCTTGAATGTTTATTAATATCTTGTTTATTTGACCCATGACTATAAACTTATACAATTTATTTTGTATTGGGTTTAACAACATTATTTATATTTATATTAATCTCAGGGGCGTCAGAAGCAAATTAATATTAGGCAGCGAATGTCGACCGAGTAAAGCGAGAGTGCTGGGGGTAGGGGAAGAGGGTTTGGAGCCATTCTCCCCTGGAAATATTTTGAATTCTAGATGCCATTTCATGCATTCTGTTGCATTTAAAATCAGCAAAAGTACTGGTAAAATTGGGTATTTCACTGATAATTTTATGACAATGAAAATGTATCTATACCATTTTGTTTGACATATTTGGAATTGTGCAAATTGCAAATATCATTTTAAGTGTGTAAACTGTTTTAGTATATATTACAACAGAATAAACAAAGAAAAGAGTACAGTCAGCGGTTGATATTGTATGAACGCAGGGATTTTTTTTTTCTTTTCCAAATATTGCTGCCCCAGTTCCGATGCTCTTGCATCTTGGATAGCAGTTTATTGTGACTGGTTATTTGTAATGATAGTCTTTTAAGTATGTATTTCTGAATTCCATCAATTGTTTTACAAATTAGTAAAGTATAACATCATAGATATGAATGGAATGGGCAAGAACTTTCATCTCTTTGAGATTTTTAATTTTACTTTATCAATATTTAAGTTATACAAACTTGTTCATAATATTATTTTAATCACAAGAAGTTTGTTTTATGGACAATAATTCTGAATAAGTAGCTCTTTTGAAATTTTGATATAGTTTGCTGTATATTGTTAACTTTGTATCTGGGACACATTTTAAGTGATTACTTTTAACATAATTTTGGTAATGTTTCTTCATTTTATCATCAAAATGTAAGGACTAATATTTTTATCTTTTGTGCTATATCACAATTACTGAAGATAACAAATCAGTAGACATCATAGGAACATAAAATAAAATTGAAATAATATCCATTAATTGGTAGGCATTTATGCAATCACATTTACTTTAAAAGAAAATAGCAAATTATAGTAACATTTGGAAGGACATTTTAATGAATAATTTATATAAAGTGTAAGTTTGACATAATATAAGTTAACTCACTGACTGTGTATTGATGGGACACCAGTGATGAAACCGAGCATGTTTGTCAACAACTCAAAAGTGTCTCGTTACAAAGTGCCAGAACCATTTGGATGTGGGCATGTTAATAGTACTCAAGTTCCAAAGTATGGGACACACAGCACCAAACGGTGTTAACTCTGGTTCACCTGGGTGCTGAGACAAATTTTATTTATTGTTTGTAAATCTTTACTATGTAGCTTAATTGTTTAGTATTCAACCATTGTTCTTAAAATCCCAGCAAGAGGAAATCTTAACCATTTGGGCTGGTGCACCTCTTGCTCCCACTGGGTTTCAGGTTGGGTGGCTCGCTTGGTTTCATTTTGGTTGAATTTTATTGTTTTCAATTAACTTTATTTTTGTATATGAAAATATTCATATCTTAATATATATTTATTTATAATTTTTTATTAATTAGTGTGTTTGTATACAATATAAATTTATTTATAATTTATTATTATTTAAGTGTGTTTTTAATATTACACTTTAATTATAGCGATATTTTGCTTTGTTGTGTAATGTACGGAATAAAATATCTACAAATAAAACTATTGTTTTTATTTTAAATATACACTAGCTTGCATTTAAACTTGCCTCATAATGGAAAATATTGGTTGTTTAACAACACTTCATTCTCAATGGGCCCATTTGCAGTTTGGGTCATTTTCCATTCCAACCAGTAGTCCACAACTGGTTTATCAAAGGCTGTGTTATGTTCTGTCCTGTCTGTGGGAAAGTGCATATAAATGACCCCATGCTGCTTATCAAAAAGGAGTTGCTTGTATGACGGCAGTGGATTTCCTCTGAAGAAATATGTCCAAATGACAATATGCTTGACATCAAATAGCCGAAAATAAGATAAAAATAAATGTGCTCTAGAGGTGTTGTTAAAACAAACTTTACTTTAAACTGGCCTCAAAACGGAAAGGATTGGTTGTTTAACATAGGCCCATAGGAGCAGGTGGGGGGACTAGGAGGGGCCCAGGCCCCCCTTTTCATGCCAGTTTTTAATATGGTTAAAAATGTCACTGGTAATAAGCCGAAAACACGCTAGAATTCCTATAAAGAGTAATATTTTAACATTTTCCTTGTGGGGCATCATGCTTGCGGCGCACACTGTTTTGCGCAACACATTGTATATACCCATAAAATTCAGCCACCCCCCACTTTGAAAATCATTCCACCCTTACTGTAATAACACATCAAATGTTTATTAAATGGCTGTTAGGTGTTACACATTGTTTTTACAATTCATGGTCTTAAGAGGAAACTCGCTACCACAGGTGTCAGAAGATATTTATAAATAGAATGGTCTGTGGTGGCTGGGAATGGAAGAATACTTTTATATAATTACTTTTGACTGAAAAGCAAGACACTTCGTGGTGTATAGATACTCCGAAAATCTATTCCTTTGTATCAGAATCGCAAAATAAATCATTTTTATATTTCTTGTTATACAACTTGAAATAATAATGGTCGATCATTGGATCGATCCTTCTCAGTAGAGCCATTTGCAGTTTGGTCTGTTTTCCATTCCAACCAGTGGTCTACAACATATTCATCAAAGGCTATGGTATGAGTTCTCCTGTCTGAGTAAATTCATAAAAAGACCCCTTGCTGCTTATCGGATAGAGTAGCCAATGAGGCGGCAGCGGGTTTCCTCTAAAGAAATATGTCGGAATGACTTTATGATTGACGTCAATAGCTGATAAGATAAAAATCAATGTGCTCTAGAGGCATCGCTAAATAAAACAAACTTTACTTTCAAATGATAATGAGGAGTCATGGGTAAACTAAGAAATTAGATGGCATAAAATGTGATATACAAAATCGATTACTTTAAAACTATTTATATATTATTTTATTTTATTACGTGACTTGTTGCTTGTCTATGATCATGCATCTCCGGGAACATTGAAAAATTAAATGGCCTAATAAATAATTTCCTTGCATCTGAATTGGAAAATGAAACATTTTTAAACAGTGATTTGCATTTCTTGTGTTTATATATATATATAAACAAAAGGTATACATATAAACAAAAGAAATGCAAATGTTTGTTCCGATCAGTTTAATCAAATTAGACGAAGCATTCATAAATCCTTAAAGCTCATGCCATGCATGCTTTACACTACTCTGCACATGCTCCAGTAAACAAAACAGCCAACGTCAAAATATGGTTAACTTTTATTCAACCAAACATTGCAAATTAAATTCTTTCGCTGTTTCATATACATAAATGTGGCTTGTTTCCACTTGCCTAAAACCAAGAGAATATCCTTAATATTCTTTGTATATAGTGTATAATGTATAATGTTAACATTCTTTTCAGCTGATTTGTTTACACTTCGAATGGCATGAAATGCAAATTATTAACATTTCGAGCTAAAATAAATATATATACATGTATTTCGACTGATTAAACATCGCATGAAATTTGAACCAGCCTGAGTCTGACAATTTAACCACTGCACCATCGGGCCATGGATCGCAAAACACCATACATAGGTGTGACACCGACTAGCAGTTGAATAAAATCAGTGTGCTGGGGTGTCGTTATACTTTGGCACTGACGGATTGGGTACAAACTCTATATCAGATTTTGCAAACATTAACGTGTAAAAAAAAATCGCTCAATAGTGGGAGGCACATCTTTTAAAATTGGTTTAAAACTTAAGTTAGTGTTATAATAATTCAGAATTCCCAACGTTTCGAAGCTCTGAAAAATTCTGTTCTGTTCTGACTATTCTATTATTTATCATCGTATTATTCAAGGTAAAAGGCTGGTAATTAGGAATGTACACAACCATGTCTTGTGTTGTTTTAAAGCGTCTGCCTTATAGGATGTCTATATTTTGGGAGGACACAGATTAATTTGGAGTTAATTATCACTAATATGGGTAAAAATAGCAAAATATGAAACTGGTAACTATGATAGTGCACCTTTAACTTTATGACAAAAATTTATTTCTGTAATTTCCCAACATAGCAACTGCACCAGTTATCAAACATTTTCAATATATTCCAATTAAACTGCTTGAGTTATTAAGTTGAAGTCAGAGGAAAATCGATAATCAACAAAGATGTTAAATATTATGACATTTGCTAAGCCATTCTTTATTAAATTGCACTTTCAAAGGTAAACATAACAGATGCAACTTTCATCACAATATAGCACGCAATATCGGAAATGCCGTCTGATGCATCTATTTGGAACTGAGGCACTTTTCTCTGGCATGTTGATTTTAGGATTTCTGCTTCCTATTTTTAATCTCTGCTAACATTGAGCACTTCATTATTATGATAAGCAGATTAACCTATCACGACACTTTTAAAAGTCAGCTATTATTAGGTGTTAAATGTTGGATATTTGTGACATGGCCACAATCATTACAGAAGAAACCATATTCTGTAATATATGCTATTTCGTTTTGATTGGTTACATTGTCTTTTTGTGTGTAGCCTTCTTTCTCACAAACATGGCTGAACATTCTGTGATGAATTACTGTATAGAATGGAAAATAACTGTTCCACACCTTGACACAGGCGGATTCTGGGAGATCATGTCTAAGCATGTCTGTAGCCGGGGGGATTGGGGGATCGGATGATTATCCCCACAGGATTGAGAGATTCGCTAAAGGGACAATTTAAAACATTTTATTGATGAGTTCCATCTACATGAAATTTCAATTGCCCCTCCCCAGCTAAACGTGCTGGCTACGAGTGTGCTAAGAGACTGAATACCATTATTTCTATTATAAAGTGGTCGTAAATAGTTTTGGACATCCTCTTCCAAAATGCATGCATCCGTCACTGATTGAGGGAAAGAGACATATGCAGAGAACAACACAAGGATAAGAAGACAAAACAAGAAATAGAGAGAGTGAGAGCAAGATTACAAGAAAGAGAGAGAGACTGATAGAGAGAGGGAGAGATAGAGACAGGGAGACTGACAGAGAGAGTGAGAGACAGAGAGCGAGAGACAGAGAGAGTGAGTTGAATAATAATAATAAAGACTGAGAAAAAAGGAAGTCTGAAAGTGAAAATAAACAGACATAGGCCTACTATGTAGTTTGAATAATAATCTGATAATTTCATTTGAACATACAATCATCAGTGCGGACCCCAACTTCCATTTATATTTAAATTTAAAAAAATATATATAAGGACGTGAAAATTAACCATGTTTTCCCCAGTCCTATTCACCCATCACATTTGGACCCTAATGATCAAGTCAGTTTAACAGCGTAACACAATTTAACACAGTTTAACACAATTTAACACAGTTTAACACAATTTAATACAGTTTAACACAATTTACTATATTTGCATGTTTAAGCTACATGTTTGATGATCTCACTCTGGATATACCAACTCAAAGATTCCCTCGTTGACAAGATAACGGCAGTGGCGAGTTTTAAACGCATTGTTTCAACTCCGTGCTGGACTGTCAATCTGAGAGAGATGCCAGACGTTATCGGCAGACAGACAGCGGACAGACAGCTGTGTAAATTTAACAACTGTCTTAAAGCAGGTAGACAGATTATTAATGAGATAAACTAGCATACATTGTAATTCCTGTCCATTAACAATGTAAACACTAACCAACAGATATATATGACATAACAATGAAAGATCTAATTAACAGCACGGTATACGGCAGGAACGTAGGACGGATTTTCAAAGTGGGGGGGGTGGGGCGTGGGGCTATTTTTTCAAAATGGGGATACTAATTATTATGGGTGTATATAAAGTGTTGTGTGTGAAACTGCGAATCTATACATGAAATTAAAACTGGCAAAAAAAGTGGGGACCAACCCCTCCCCCCAGCCCTCCCCCAGTCCTACGTGCCTATACGGTCCTCTACACAGCAACATTAGGCTAGCCACATATGTTAAACATGTTAAACATATCTTTGCAAACATATGTTTCATATAGGTTTCTTTGAACATGTTTTGTGTTTATGGTGTTTCTTTCCCTAGTAATCAACAAGGTGTTCTTAGCAACGATAAAACATTTGTCTAAAATAATTAGAAAAGTGGCATTTGTAGGATTTTAGGTTTGCTTGATTCAAAAATGTATAACGAATATTTAAAAAGTCAAATTAAATATACCTTCCTTAGCAACCAAGATGGTATCCATAGCAACAGTGAAACTTATATAATATCTACAGAAGCCCTTCCTATGTCTTTGTGTATTTCATTAACGTATGTTTAACATTTATATAAAAAATTAACTTTTATCATATGTATCATATCAAACGTACGCCCGCCTATTTACATGAAAAAATTACGTTCATCAACATACGATACAGGAGCAGGATGTAGCTCAAATGGTAGCGTGTCTGCCTGTGAAGCATACAGTCATCGGATCAATCCTTCTCAGTAGATCCATTTGCAGTTTGGGCTATTTTCTGTTCCAATAAGTGGTCCACAACTGGTTTGTGCTGTCCTGTCTGTGGGATGGTGGATATAAAAGAACCCTTGCTGCTTATCGGAAAGAATAGCCTATGTGGTGGCAGCGGGATTCCCTCTAAATAAATATGTTAGAATGACCACATGACTGACGTCCAATAGCTGATGATCAGATGAAAATCAATGTGCTCTAGAGGCATCGTTAAATAAAACAAACTTTACTTTACTTTATTAACATGAAATTTTTTCATTCATGAACATACATGCTGTGTAATATTACCCATCCAACAGTGTAACAATGAATACTATTATTTATTTATTTATTTAATTTACATTAACATAATGGAAACATTGGATGCAGTTCAAATGACTAGTAACTGAAACCAATTTCAGTCTCCACAAATAAAAATTACAATTAATTTGTCCATTTTACACAACTTTAGTTCAAGATAATACCATGTCTGTGAAAAGAACTATAATATGAAATTATAGTGTCCAATAATTTAACATATTTTAGTAATAAACCACACAAATACAACCACTCACTTACAAAGTTTAAAGTGAAATTATAGTGTCCAATAATTTAACATATTTTAGTAATAAACCACACAAATACAACCACTCACCTACAAAGTTTAAAGTGAAATTATAGAGTGTCCAATAATTTAACATATTTTAGTAATAAACCACACAAATACAACCACTCACTTAAAAAGTTTAAAGTGAAATTATAGTGTCCAATAATTTAACATATTTTAGTAATAAACCACACAAATACAACCACTCACTTAAAAAGTTTAAAGTGATATTAAACCATACTCTCACGGACCCTTGACCTAATTAATTTCCAAATAAAGAATTAATTTTAAATATAAACATTTGATTTTTCCATAGAAATACTCAATTCAACTACTTACATAACCACCGCATCTCGCTTATTGTCAATATTAAAAAATGAAAAAAAAAGAATTATGCTCAAGAACAAATAAATCTAAAAAAAAATAACGGGTTCTTTTCCGTTGAAGGTGTGACGTATATATTTCAAGTCACGTGACTGGTACTTCCCCGTTAGCCGTTATTTTAAATCTTCTGAAATTCTTTGTAGCTGCAAAAATATTTTGTACCAATTTATTTCGCCCCACGAGGAGTTCCGATTTTGAAATTTGAAATTTTTAAATGGGAAAAAAATAAATCGACTCGACATAGAATTCCCTTTACCATGGTTCAGTTAAAATGTTTTGCGTGATATGAAAACGATATCTAGTATAAGAAATGCATGTAAGTTTAATTCGTAATCAACATTTATACCACAAAGCCGCTTAAATTTTGTGGGACTATGCTTTCAAGGGATGTTTCAGCGTCATTTTGTGTAAAGATCGGAAACACGAAAATGATTCTCTAAAAATAATGAATTTGGATACATCAGAATCTGTATTTGTTTCCAGCCCTGAGGGCATCACGTATTGCCTGCGTTTCGGCAGTAAAAATAGTAAAACAAAGTTTGTTTTATTTAACGACGCCTCTAGAGCACATTTTAATCTTATCATCGGCTAGTCGATGACAATCATATGGTAATTCTGACATATATATTTTCAGAGGAAATCCGCTGCCGCCACATAGGCTACACTTTCCAATAAGCAGCAATGGGTCTTTTAATTGTACCGTTCCACATACAGGACAGCACATACCACAGCCTTTGATAAACCACTGGCTGGAATGGAAAACAGCCCAAACTGCAAATGGGTCCACTGAGAAGGATCGATCCGACAACTGACCGGTTCACAAGCGGACACGCTACCGTTTGAGGCAGTAAAGATAAATGTCTAATCAGACAATCTCTTGAAAATTATTTCAAATGGGAACACTAGCAGAGGCTACAGCATTACAATCTCGTGATCCATCTGATTAGTATAAACATAGATGAAATCACTGTATTTACTCTTAATTTCTTACATTAACTAATGATGAAAAGAATAGTTATCTGGTTAAAATAAGGTACGCATTACACTGGATAAGAACAGTGTAATATTTATTTTATAAAGCATTTCTAGCTAGAAAGTGTCTATGATCTTCTCTACCTTCCTATCACACCTTCTGACCATGAATACCATGGTTAGTTTTCTTCTTCCTATACACAGCCATTCTACATACAAAATAAAAATAAAAACTTCCCGCCCTACCTAAAAATTTTGAAATGGCGTTAGATCTCAAATACAGAAGCAGAAGTAACATTAAATTTTGTCGAAATGAAGGGAAAATTGAAATAACGCTTTTTATCATTTAAGTATTGTCTCTTATTTCTTTTAGATTCATCGGGGTATGAAAATAAAAAATAAATAAATAAATAAAAAAACTCCACAGTTGTGTGAATCGGCGAAGCTTTTCACACAAAAGTTTGCGGATGTGTTTTGATTTTTTTGGTTCATACTCCAATGAATCTAAAACAAATAAAGAGACAATCCTTATAATTAAATTTAAGACATACATTTTTAGTAATTACACAAACAAGTTCATATTTTATTTTAATATTTTTTAGGAAAGTATTGCAAAATAACGCTCAAGAATACTAAAGGACATTTTTTTAAATGACGTCTTTGTTTATGACGTAATGTTATTTCCTAGTCTAAATATAGTTTGTAAACATAGCTGTTAAAAAGAAGTTCCACGACGTCATTTTACGTTCATCAAGAAATGAACAAACCTCGTTTGTAATAGCTTGACCAATGAGTCGCCTTTAAACTGTATTGATTATAATATAAATTTAATTATACAGCACTGTGTGGAGGCCTGTGTCCGTTTGAATCCCCCACCCTCCAAAACCCCCCACAAAAAACACACACAACCCAAACCTCTACATCCTGTTTCCGGTAACCCAACCGACCCCACTTAAAAACTGCCGACCCTAAACAATATTTTCGTACACGGTAATAGTTCCCGCGCGTATGGCCTGTAATATATCCAGCAAGGAGTGCCACCTGTAGGCGATTTACCGACCTTTACGCTGGCGGGATATAGTGACAGATTTTTTTTTTTTTAAAGAAGGTAAATTGGGTTTAAACTGAATACCCGATCTGAAGGTCGGGAGAGGTACATAAAATCGGGATAATCCCACCCACAGGTGCGGTTCCAGCAATTGGGGAGGGGGTCAACATTGGAGGGAGAAGCCCCACCTTGCGTTAGTCTGTACTTGCGCTTAGGGTTTTACAAGAAAAAATTTCATTGCCTGAAAATTAGGGTGGGGGGTGCGTACGCCACCCTTAGAACCGCGCTTGCCCACCCAATTCAGAAGACTTGCCAGGTATGCCATGTCCCTCCTCTTCTTCTCTTCCTCCTCCGATTTAGGAAGAAATAAGTTCTGTACTGTCCTGGGAATTGTGTAATCAGAAATGACGAAAATGTATCGCCGCGTAAGATAGAGAGCAAGCATGTAAAGTCGAGATGATCTACTCATATCTCACTATCAAAACAGTGGCAACACGAGGTGTACGCGAAAAGTGAACATGTCCTGTCTAACCGATGAACAAAACAGAAATTAAAAAAAACTAACAAAAACAACTGTATAACTTCAACATGTAATAGCTTTTAATAGATACACATTATTTTCTGCATGTGGTCAGTAGAAGAAACCAGCTACTGAAACACAAGGTTTTGATTGAAGTCTAGGGTATGCGATAAGTTTATATACCTTCACATAAACAGAGCATCACCTTTCCTTTGGTACCTACGATCAGTCATGGACCACAGGACGGAAGGAGAAATAACCCAATAGGTTTAATCTTTTCTTTTTCTTTCCTTTTTTGAGGTTAAATTTCTCTTTTTTCTTTCTTTTATTCATTTTTCTTTCTTTCTTTCTTTCTTTCTTTCTTATTCAATGGACACCAACATTGATACTAATTAATACTAGCACATTTTTCTCTTTCTTTCAGAATTAGGACTCAGCAATAAAGAAACGGTTGTCCTTTGGATGTGCGGCATTGTTATCTTTACTATGATAGGAGCGACTGTCGTTGTTAAAATCGTCAGACGATAGTACATAACACGTAAAGTGACTGGCGCCGCGGAGCAGGAAGGAGGGCCGGGGATCTATACCCTCTCGCCCCTCCCCCCAAAACATACACTTTTCAGGAGACAAATAATTAAAAAATATCTAAAATAAAATAAATGTTTATGTTTTTACTGAATAAAATTATTTTCAGACTCGGTGACAAAATAAAGTGGCAGAAATCCGGGTAGTTCTTGCAGGAACCCGCTTCCGTTTGGCCACCTAATTTACAGTGGCCCCCCCCCTCCCGCCCCCATTTTCAAATGCGTTCCGCGGGCACTGTGTGATGAAGTATTAGTGAATATCTTGTGCTACATGTCTTGCTTCTCCGATTTGCTCAACAAGGGGCGACAATGGGTCTTTCGCGATTATATGAAATTTGTAAATATATGTGACCACAATACTCTATCTAATATATATATTGGGGCGGATATGAAATATTTTTTTGGTCAAGTTGTGCACTTCTGGAAAGAAGCATGAAACTTTGCCCTAAGGGGGTTTTAAGTATGCTGATTTCAAAAAGTGCGGGAAACACGACGTCAGTCCAACGGTTCCCGCCAAAAATTGAAATTCAAAATGGCCGCCACGAATACTGTTTTTTGTCCATAAAGTGCCCCAGTAACCTGATGTTAGTGTCTATACCCATGTTTTGAGGTCAAGGAATTCAATAGAACACATGTGAAATATCTTAACATAAAATTTCATGGTGAAAATTCAAAATGGCCACCAGAAATAACATTTTTGTCCATAAAACAGCTCCAAGTGCCCCGTGTACCATGATGTTGATGTCTGTACCAGTGTTTTTAGATCAAGGAATTCAACAGAACTCATGTGAAATATCATAACATAAATCTTCATGATGAAAATTCAAAATTGCCACCAAAATTATTAATACATGCTTTTATGTAGATTTTTGGGGCTTCGTGAAAACTTTGGGAAGATTCTTGTTAATGTGGATTTTTAGGTTGATTATGACCCAAAATTTAAAAAAAAAACAATTGTTTTCCATTTTTGGCAGCCGTCTTGGATTAATGGCGGCCATTTAAAAATGTTTCTCTCACAAGCTGTTCTCTGATATTGGTCAACTAATAACCCTCTACCATACATATTACTCAACTTAAACATTTATTTATTTATTTATTTGGGTATGTCTAAGAAAAATATAGAATCCATACAACAGATGATGAGCAACTAAACTATGATGAGTGGTGTAAGCAGATGGCATCGGAGCATCCTCACTTCGACTACTGGTACAAATTTTGGTAGTTGGAACTTCTGTTTCTTCAGTTCCTGAGATCACAGCGTCAACGAAGATTTGTTCAATATGTGGAGTCAGTTGGAAAGATTATTCCATGGATGTTCGCTCTTGACCACTATCACTATGCTCGCTGGATGACGGTTCATATAAGAGATCTACTTGCCCTCAAGGTTAACTGCCCTACCACACATACACAGTTCCTCAAAGGCAACTTTGTTACGCAG